>JASDQU010682028.1:2998-24198 GCA_032191745.1 Picea mariana
CGATGGGTAAGTTGGTACCTCAACTTACCATGGTCATAACTTTTTCATACGACCTCCGTTTTAGGCACGTGATAGCCCATTAGAAATTTATTTTAAAGAGCTGCATGTTATGTCATCAAACTCTGACTCCAACTATAGTTTTACTATGAAAATCCAAAAAAACATTGTTTAGGACCCCAAAATGGCCCTGGAAGTACATAAAGATGTATTGACATGAGAAATTCCAAAATAATCCAGTTGGATTAGGTGGGAGGCCACCAATATACACCTGGAAACTGTGCAGGGAGTCATACAACCCTGAAAGTGTAGAACCCACAATTACAAAGAATTACAGAAGAACGTGTTGAACTAAAAATTGTCAAGAGGAGCCAGTTTGAATAGATGGGTGGCCACCAATATCCACCTGGATCACGTGGCCCCATGATCATTCCATTCCACTTGTCCCTGGTAGTATTCCTCCCAATGTTGATGTACTTTGTCATGGTTTGAATATTACTACAATTAGATGTTATACATCACTTGGAGCCTCTTGACAAGTGAATAAAATTTCAAAGCCTTTGTATCTTTTATTTTCAAGCACCATTATTTCCATTCTCGGTGCAATCCTTGAATCTATTTACATATTTCACTCTCACGTTTCCATTTTTTTGTTAAAGAGAAGATATAAAAAGGTGGAAAATCATAAAGACATTTTTTTCAACTCGCTCATGGGATTATTTTTATTTACTTTATCATCTCTTTGTGTTTTGTTGATTGAAAAGCTATTAACAAAATGAATACAAAGGAAATTCTAATTTGCATCGCAATAAAACTTAGGTTCTAATTCTAGCAAAGGAATCTTCATTTTATAAAGTTTTTGAAGGAGGTGGTTGCTACTATAGGTCTTTATGATCTAAAACTACAATCAAATCTACCTTCCTATGATCTTACTAGCGATAGAATTCGTTTAAATATAATACTATTGCATCTTATCCCTAAAGATGATAATTTGTTTTTCCTTTCAAGTGATTACTTTAGATTGCACAACCTTACGAGTGTGTTCACATATGTCTAATGCATGATGAATTTGGGCATCAACATTAGGCTTTGACATAGACACTGAAGGATGGTTGGCATAAGGAGGTTATCATGATTCTTTGAGACAAACAAATATGACCCAAGTGAGACGAACCTTCTTTAATTGAGGACAGAATTCTATGTTTTCATCATAGATTGCATGTGCCTAAAGAGAGAGGCATTTGGAACTAAACTTGGACAATACCAATGGCATTGTATGCATAATACCCTCGGGTAAAGGAATTGTACACTAGTTTGAAGGCTTGTTCTTATGCTCCAACATAAAGAGCATCATAATGTGAATGGTCACAAAATGTATGGAAATCCAACATACTAAGGTTGAACCATGTTATCTGACATGATTAAATTAACTCCCACACTATCCTTGAATCTAACCAAGACACCAAATCTAAGGAATTTATGGTGGGATTGTGTAAGGCCCTTACTTCAGAGCTAGCATTGGACACCCTTTATCATGTATTAAAACTGTCATTGGTAGGCACTATTTGGTTATTACATGAGGTTACAAGGTCAGATGAGCATGCCTTGGGAAATCTTGCAAGATTGCAAGGCACGCCTAAGTCCTATAGATCTTGTGAAAGTGATTTGGCTAAGTATGAAACCAAGATGAGGGTTGTTGGTTGTTTGTTTTTATAGAACTTGCATGATGTCTTAGACAACGTACATGATGCTCCCTAGTTCATGGCCACATTGGGAATTAGTGCCTTGGTTTCTGGGTGCAACACCCTAGTCTCTAGGTAGAAATGCCTAATTTAGTTGGACACACATCACAAGTTGGATGAACAATTGCTTGGAATGATGTGAAGCACAACGAATGGAAAGGAGTGCCTTGGAAATTGTTGAAGTGGGTCAGTTGGAACCTTCTTTCACATGACACTTTGGGATGCCTTGGATGGTAACTTGACCTTAGAAAATATCCTTTCTCCTTTTAGTTGATAAAAAATTATAACTGATCCACAATAGAGAGTACTTGTTCTTTACAGTAACCTTATTAATCTATCTGAAGTCAATACACAACCTCAAAGTTCCATCCTTTTTCTTCACAAAAAGTGCGGGGCAACCCAAGGTGAGACACTTGGGTGTATGTACCCCTTTTTCAACAATTCTTCTAGTTGCATATGCAACTCTTTCAACTCTGGTGTGCTCATCTTGTAGGGATTTTTAGACACTGGGGAAGCTCCAACCATTAAGTCAATAGAGAAGTCAATATCTCTTTTTGGTGGAAATGCTACAAAATCCCCAAACAAATATTCATATTCCTTCAATACTGGATAATCTTCAAGACTTGGCTCTTTATCCTTGGATGGATCTTCTAGATGAGAAGCATATATCTAGTACCCTTTTCTAAAACTTCTTCTTAGCTACAATGTTGAAATCTCTCTAACATATATAGGTATTGGAATACCTTTCACTGTCCTACAATTCCCTTCCTTATTAAGGCATGTGAAAGGATTTTTGTATCAATCTAGGATAGCACGATGCTTGTCTAGCCAATTCATACCAATTAACAAATTATATGACCCAAGGGGTATGATATTCAAATGTGTCTTAGTGTTGAATCCATTCATGCTTACTGGTAAATCCTTGACAAGTTCATTGATTTTCCCGTTGGTGCTAATGGCTAGATGAATCAATAAAAAAATTTCATGCTTACATATTTTCAATTTAAACATTTCAATTATTTTTGGATCTATATAGCTATGACTAACTTCAGAATAAATCAAAATAGCTATGGGTTGGTTATCAAACTTAAATTCTACCTAAATCATGTGGGATTGGTAGTCTACTTGTCTATTGTCCAAGGATGCATAAATCCTTGGCATGATCCTACCCACGTCATCCACTGTACAAATTCTTGAATGTTATGCACAATCCTTATTCTATCTCCCTTGTGAGGATAATATTTATACAAGTGGTCTCCTTCACATCCCCAACACTTTATGAATTGTTGCCTTGGCCTTTTTCCTAGGAAATCTATCATTTGATGTTCTCATCGTGTTGGCTTCCCTTGTTGATATGATTGAGATATATTCTTGATTAAATGCGACTTGAATCCCTTCTTTCTCTAATCCATCTTGCCTCTCATCTTATCATCCCAAGCCTTTTGGAAAGTTGGCCTTCCTTTGTTCTACTCATATAAATACTTAGCCTTACTCATGGCTTCTTCCAAATTTCTAGGCTTATCAAATTAGATTTCGTCTTTGTAAAATGATGAAAACCCACTCAAGAACCTCTAGATTTTCACCTTCTTGTCTCGAATGAAGTCCACGTACCTCAAAAGATCTAGGAATTTATTATCATACTCCTTTATAGTCATATTTCCTAGATTGAGCTCAAATAATTCTTGCATCTTATTGTCATAATAATTCTATGACAAGCACTACTACTAGAAATATATCTTGAATTTCTTCCAGGAAATTCTCCTTTTATCAATATGATAGACCTACTTCAGCTGGTCCCACTACACAAAAACCTTCCTCTTTAGATGATATATGGCGATCCTTTCCTCTAAGTTTGATGAGTAATACAAAGGATAGAAATATTTTCTCATGCCCCACAACCAAGCTTCAAAATTTTCTCCCTTATTATGCTCTCCATAAAATTATGGTGGCTTGAGCTTCATGAGTTCTCCTTGCAAAATATCCGACTTAGAACTCCTCCCCTGATTTCTAACAAGGGACACACTTGGACCGCTCTCCAACCCTAAAAATGCATGTGCTCTTCTAGTCAAGTGTCTTGGTGAATGATAACGTTTGCTAACACTCCTTGATTTCCTAGGTCCCTTGTGACCATCCCTCCTATCATGAGATTTGAATGCTGCTACTTGCCTCAGACTGGTTGCTTGTTTCGTGTCAGAATCTTTATTGACTTGTTTTTGCAACATATTCAGAATCTATAGCACCTGAGCGTTAATTTTATTTTTCTCCTCCTGAGATATTATCAACCTTTGATTGTTTTATGTACAACTCTTCACTTATTTATACAATCTTCCCATAGTCTCAACTAGTTGTACAAGCTCCACTTTTTCTCTATGTCCATTGGAATCGGTCTCTACACTTCCCATGTTAATATGTAAACATATAATATCATATTCATGGTTGTAATATCTCTAGGCGTCCTCCGTATATCAAGTCCTCGTTGAGGAACCAAATATTTTTTGCATGTACCTCTAATTCTGCAAGAAATGTGCATGCAACAATTATTGTTAGAATTATGCATATTGTAAAATTGTCATTAATTAAGCTACATGCCCTTCTTTGCCTTGATTTTTTGAAAAATACTAATAAACTAATCAAAATTATGAGCTTTCAAATATATTCCCATATGAATTATATTTATGATGACTTTACTTATGTCTCAATCTGATTTCTAAGATAAAATTTATGGCTCTCTAAAATCAACAGTATCACACATTTTTGCACTTGTTTCACTGGGACCAAAAATCCCATGGGTGAACTTCTTCCTCTTGTAGAAGAACATATGGTGAGAACTAGGACAAATTTATATAATGCGTTGATAGTATTCTTGATTTTGATTATGCATAAACTCTCTAATCCGGGATCTGATCCTCCTTCTAACTTTCACATCAATCTAGATTTGACAATTTTTCCCTTTTCATTTCCTCTAGACTTAGAATTTTGAGGAGAAAATGGATATTTCCCAAACGAACCAAAACTGGAAAAAACTCCCTCAAGAAAAAATTGTTCGGATTGATCAGTAGGTGTAATTTCATCTACATAAAACTTTCTAGATTGGTGATTTGGGGTCCCTTTTCCTCCTCTGAAGATTTTGAAAATCCTAAAAAAGTGCCTATGAATAATGGATTTTTCCCTGTTTTGGCATCTCCACTCTAAACCCTTTAGAATTTTGGCAAAATCTCAACTAGGTATCTTCATGCCTACTTTTTGGATTCTTCATAAAAAAATCACTTTTATCTAAGCCCTAATTACTGAGCATGACCCAAATCTTAAAAAGTCACTAATTTGCATTTTTCAGAAAATTGAAGCAGAATTGGCTAGTGGCCCTCATTAGAAATCTTGTAGTCCTTGTCGTTGCGAGCATACCCATTAAATTTCACTTGATTATGAGTTTTTTTTCTCATGTTATAGCCAAACCAAGTTTTTGGCTCTGGACTTCTCTCTTTTTGCAAACTTGTCTATTTTCTCCTCCCCTTTCCTCCTCTTTCTCCTCTCTCTTCTTCTCCCTTCATTCTTTATCAACGATTTCTTATATTTTTCCCTCGTTGATGTTTCAACACCAAAATTTATTCTTCCTTCGACATTTTGACAACTTGAAATCTTTTACCGTCACTAACAATTTGGTGCCAAAAGTTCTTACTCCTCCAATGTTTCGACGACTTGAAATTTTTTCCTCTCGTCAATGTTTCAATGCCAAAAGTTCTTTCTCCTTCGACATTTCGATGAATTGAAAATATATTTCTTTGTTGATGTTTCAATGACTTGAAAATATCTTTCTTTTCTGATGTATTGACGACTTGAAAACATCTTCCTTCACCGACATTTTGGCACCAAAAATGCTTTCTCCTCTGTTGTTTCAGCAATAGATGTGCTTTCTTCACCGACATTTCGGTGCCGAATGTGTTTGCTTTGATAACATTTCTGTGATTTGAAAATATATTCCTTCATCGATATTTCATTGACTTGAAAAAACAATTCTTCACCAACGTTTTGGAAACTTGCAAAGATCTTCCTTCGTCAATGTTTCGACAACTTGAAAATATATTCCTTCACCGATGTTTTGGCGACTTGAAAATATCTTCCTTCCCCGACATTTTTTCTATTTGCAAAGATCTTTCTTCGCCGACATTTTGGAGACTTGAAAACATCTTCCCTCGCCAATGTATTGGCGACTTGAAAAGATATTTCTTCGTCAATGATTCGACAACTTGCAGAGATGTTCCTCTGCATATGTGACTTAAAAATATCATCCTTCATGGATGTTTCGACGACTTGAAAAGATCTCCCTTATATTATGAGGACAATCTCTTTATGGCTAGGGGAAAACCACAGTAGATGGAATGACACCCATAAATCAATTCTAATATCAAGTATGCTATATAAATGAAATGCTAACAAGACAAGGCTAAAATCCTACCTCGTCCATACGTTCAAAGAAGACCACCATTGAGCACACGACCCAAATATTTATACCCACAACTTGTCCTCAACAACCAAGATACACAAGCATATGGTGATAATATGATGTCAGCATATAAATTAGCATAATCCATTAACATACATGAAAAATATGCCCATGGAATATTAATTCAAATATTTGCAAGGTATCAGCTAGACGAGAAAAGAGTACTTCTATTAAAATAATCAACATAAGTACATAGGTGACAAACTTCTATAACGACACATATCAAAAATGAGAAACTAAGTCCCTCCAGCTGGGCCTCCACCACTTCAATCCTCCACAAAGGAAAACTAATATATAGGAGTCAATGAGGCTCTCCATAACAAAGTAGGAAGAGCTTGGGGGTTGAACACAAGAAGTTCAGACTTTCAAGGACAAAGGGATGTAAACTGAATACAAAGTGAAATTTCTCCAGAGTGTCTTTGCTCTCAAAGTTGAATTCTCCATTAGGCTTGGATATGGCTCCATTTATAGCCTCCAATTGGAATTGAAGGGTCTTAGAGAGTTTCTAGTATATGGAAGGTCAAGGATCATTGATCTTGTGACATGGCATGGAAACTTGACACAATTTTTAATTTTTGAGCACCAAACCCAATGTATGCAAGCCGTAGTGGAGCAACCTGCGTATATGCTTGTTGTATAACTAACATGGTGCATACATGTATAAAAATGTGCATTTTTGGCTCTGGAATGAACAAAAAAGGGGACTTCAAGTCTGGAGAGGGAAATGGAAGGCCATCCAAGCAAGTTGCATGGAGTGAGGAAAAATTTACTATAACATATGCCCCCAAATGTGTAAGGTTAGAGGACTATCTGCAATGGCCTAAATACATTATAATTCCCAGAAGTGGAGTAATGACGACTCAACTGGAAGTACTAGTTTCTCATGAAGATATTACAATCCACAATGACTTTGTACACATGGTTTCCAATTTGAATTACATTGTAGATCCATGTGGAAATATATCAAATAGTTTTTCATGGCCATGAATAGGAAATACAAAGTGGACATATGCCATAGGATGTCATAGTCACGAATAAGACAAAGTGGAGTCCAGTCTCCAAATCAATTGAAGATATCTATATATAGTGGAGTACAATCTGATCTCCCATGATCACTGAAGTCATATGGGTACTGGTCCAAATAAAGACAAAAACAAATAAGGAATGTTGCTACTGTAAGTTGGAGGTCTTCTACACTATCCACCGAAGGTGCAAGTCTACATCATGAGAATAGAGGAGTTGAGGTCAAACACAATGAGACTTCGTTTGATTACTGATCATTAAGGTATACCGTTAATAAACGTGAGACAACCCACTGATAATGAAAGTAGGTGTCAAGGCACCGAGTACATTCCACAAGTGTGAATAAGGGTGTGGAGGTAGAACACTTGAATAATCCATCGATCATGAGACATTGATGTATTCCCAATGATCGATGGCGGGATAACCTACCACTGATGACTGCAAGCTTCTAGGTACTCACATGAATATATGAGCTGAAGTCGATGGAAGGAGACCTGTTGAAAGGAAAGCATTAAGAAATCTCTCATCATCCAGCATGGGGTACAAAGAAATAGCTTTATGATTAGGAGGAGATCAGACGAATAGGATGTTCATGAACTGACAACCATGTGCATCCCTTGCATGCACCAGATGCAAGTAGTGCATGAAAGAGACCCTGTGAATAGTAGCCAATAATGAAAACTACCAACAAAGACGAGGAAACCACCAATAGGGACAATGGATTCCAAGACACCGCACAAATCCCAATATGTGAATAGATTTCTTTCAGTCGAATGCAAGGGAAACCCCCAATCAACAACCAATGAGGAAATGCCATCTGTTGGGTTCAAAGTTACCTACCCATGATGAAAGTAGGCCCAGGGTGCAAGGTAGGACAACAACTTCATGTGATTCTGAGATACACTGAGGGTATGGATGAAATTCAAAGTCAAGAGTTCTGAGAAATGGTCGACACAGTCTTATAGACTTCCTTTGAACAAGAGCATGAGACATACAAATAACTCAGGAAGCATAGACTTGATAATGATCATTGATAAAAATTTGTGACGTAGGAGGCATCGACAAACTCTCCATAAGGACAGGAAGAATAACCAGTCAAAGGAGTAAAATCTAAGTAACGAGCTCAACTTCCTAAGGTCATGCTAAACCCAAACTTTGGATGAAAGTGGACTCAATTTTTTTTTATTTGTTCAAAGGTGAAATGAATTTTGCTGATACGAGATAATATTCTTTTCCCGCCCCTCATTTTTTGGTTTTAATGGGCAAAGAAATGCTATGATACATGAGAGGAAATGGGTTTTGTGAGTAAGCAACTAGTTTCAAGAAGTGGAACATACCTATGCTCAATGAAAGAATGTGCATACATAGCATGGACACTTGGGGGAATGTTTCCTCTAAGGGTACAAGGTGTCAAGTTGCAAAGGATATATGGAAGGCACTGCTTGGATGGTGACGCAAATTGCAGAGGTAAGAGGCTTATAACAAGAAAGTAGGAACCAACAATAGGCTTGCCAATGAAAACATAATGATGGAATGTTGTTACAACTTAACTTGAAAATGCCCTTCATAGATTTAGTCCCCTAGGCCCAAAAAAGTATAAAAGAATACCCAGGAGAAATCTTAAAGCCAATGGTGACTAGAGTATTCCTTTTTTTTAAGTAGTCTACTTGGTCCGGAAAAGGGTTAAACTTATACCAAATATACATCCGTTAAAAACCATTTAATGAGTGTGAAAGAGACAAGTTCACTTGACAATATTTTTGTTTTTTCGGGAGTCGAAAAAGAACCTAACCAAGACTTGGGGGGAGTCCCATAGGTAATGGTCAAAATGCTTGTGAGTAAGAAAATGGGGTTCGATCGCAAAGTCATATTGGGACTATAAGGAACTCCCATTCCTATGGAATAACTTCTGCATGGGCACCAAATGACACAAAGGTTATAACTAGGGCACCCATGTTTGGTAAGTCTCTACTACTTAATAACAACACTTCTAGTAGTAGTGAGAATGTTCCATGTCACTAAGAAATGGGTTCGTATCTAGGGTGTATGGATCATGGTTATAGGATGATGCAAGAATGAAAAGTAGAGTGAAAACCTATCCTATATGTTGGAGAAAGAATATACCTGTCGAAGGAATGAATGGGCGGTATGATGCTGGAAATCCATAAAAAAACCTGGACAAAACCACTAAAAACCAAGTCTTTCCACTGCGCAATTAGTCCATAAGGCCAAAAATAGAAAAGAACTATAGAAAGTGGGTAAAACAAATTCTACTAATAGTAGAAATAAAACATTTTACCATACCATTTGAGTTTTTTCACCTAGATAGTGCATCTTAGGCCATGTTTCCCACGATCTTCAAGTGGCAATTGTGGGAGGTACAATCAATGGAATCAACAATCGTTTGGACCAAGTAAGTGCCCATCCCATCCTCTTCATTTGCAATGGTTTAAATTCCATTTTTCAGTCTCCATTTTTTTAGTATTAGAGGTATTTACATAGAAAATAGGGTGTATGCTGGCTACAGATCATCGGGTTGTGTATATGACCCCATATACACGGGCAAAGCAAAGCCTACATGCATATATGAGGCCTTGTACATGACTGTCATAAGGTTGGTCTATGTATAAGTCCGTGAAAAATATTTTTGAAGACATTTAACTAAAAAAATGACATTTCCTTTGTAGGATGGTTATTGAATGGAGGGAAAGGGAGCTTGAGGAGATAGATGCAGGAGTGTGAAGAGATGCAAGGGCCCAACACAATTTGAAACAATGTGTTCTTTATAAATTTTGGTCTCTCAAAGGAATGAGGGCTCATGTGAGGTTACTCAAGTTACTGGTAAACTATTGGGATCCAGAGATAAAGTCCTTCAATATCAATGGGAAACCACTAAAGATCAAAGTAGACGACATATAATTTATCACAGGATTTTCTCACCAGGGCGAGGTGGTAAATCTCAAGGCCCAAGGGGCTGGAGGTGGTATGAATATGGAGGAGTACATTGCCACCCATTGTGTTGCAGACACAAATAAAGTAGAGAGCCAATTCCCTATCAAGGTGATCGAGTACCTGAGTCTAACGATCATCTTTCTTGTACTCACATGGATTTAATGGTTGGCCTCATTACACAAGGCATCAAGGCCACTCATGTTCTATGTGGTGGAGTGTTTAAGACCCACTATTTATGATTGATGTACCTCAATTCTAGACAACATGAAGAGCCAGTTGATGGATTGCAAACAAGGGCGAATAAAATTTTTTGGATTTGCATCCATACTTTTTAGTTTTTTCTTTGAGAGGGTTCCATGTTTCAGCCCTAGAGAAGAGATGACTCCACATAGACTGTGTGATCCAACCATGTCATGGTGGACCGACGTTATGAGGCATCTAGGAGGTGGTAGGGTGTAAATCCCCTACAATGATGAGTTCTTTTTCTAGTGGCATCGACATGCCATATCCATTGAAGACTATCCTTACAGAGGGATCGACTACCGTGGGGATATTGACATGGCATTGCCACTAGGTTCCGCCTACGGTGATACTAGTAAGAAATGATTTTTATATATTTCATTTTTTTGTGTTTTTCAATTTTGATAAAGGAAAAATAAAAAACACAAATATTTTTGTATGGTATCAAGTATTAACAATTGCTTTGTTACACAGACATAGGTCTACGATGACCAGAGGGATTCCCATGACATCGATGAAGAGGCTGAGGAGATGATATAGTAGGTGGGAACACAGAGAGAGTGCTACATCATGTGTAGGGGAACCTATCTCAATTGGCGCACATGATTCCTATGGTTCAAGTGGAGGATTTTCCAGATGCGATGCAACGATAGGTGGTGGGTGTACCCCGTGCATGGGTGTGACCCTTTCGATGTCTTGCAAATTCCGTAGTGTGCTATCATGATACGCATATGACACCACATAGTAGATTCCATGGTCATGCTACATACAAGCCATATATGTATTTTAAGGGTGTGAGCCCCATTTTGTACCATGACACCATATTTTTGGACTTGGAAGGATGAAATTTAAAAAGGTTTGGTCTTCGGCTTTACCTATATATGTTACAATGTGTAAATGTATGAATATGTTTTCTTTACTTAGTTATGTGACAAATTCCAATTTAAAATGTAATTAGAACATGCATCAGATACATGATTATAACTTCTAGGGATGTGATTATAAGTAAGAAAATCAAAGCATCATTCCAAAATTCGTACCCGTAGGAATTGCTAAAATAGAGTAGGATCTCTCACACGGTAACTATCATTCAACTGACATACGACTAACTGGGAGTCCAGGAAAACTTCTAAATATCAAACACCATGTGAAATAGTGTCGCATAATAGCTCTATAACGATGCTATACTTGACCACATTATTCATTGATGGCTTCAGACAAACACCACCTGAAGACACCAGTTGGCCCTTGGGTGAGTAAATGACCCAAGCAACAGAAGCCATGTTTGGCGTATGATGACTGACACCATCCGTGAATCCTAATTAAACCAAATATTCCATTGATATCTGCCAACTAAGGGTAAAATCAATAAGCAAGCCAATGACACAAAGAAAAAATAAAGAAGTATATACACTAAGATACACTAGTATACAAAGGTCGCTCCCAAGTTTGAGGGCTCAAGTGTAATACCTTTTAAGGTAGAGCCCATTTATGAGCTCATCCAACATATTCCCTTCATAATCTTCTAATTTGTAGGCTCCTTTCACTAAGAAACCTCGCATGATATAAGGACCATGCCACATGGGGTTGAACTTACCTGCCCCCAACGGTTCTTTGGATTGGTCATAAAATATAATCGAGTCACTCTCAGTGTACTACTAGGGATAGATAGATTTATCATATTGAACCTTAACACATCGTTTATTTGATTTGATAGCCATAGAGGCATCTCGACGTTTCTCATCGAGGCGCTCCAGGAACACGAGGTGTTCTTCAAGTTGGACGTGTCAAGTAGGAGCTCAACTGCCAAATTAAGGAAAGGGATTTCACATTCAATCAGTAGAATTGACTCCACACCATGTACTAACTAAAAAGGAGAGAAACCAGTGGAATTCTTTACCATGGTTTGGTATGCCCAAAGTGCAGGGTAAAGCATCAGATGCTAGTCAGATTTACTCTAGCTGACAGTTTTTTGAAAAATGGTATTGAGAGATTTATTTACCACCTCTACTTGTCCATTTTCCTAGGGATAGTAAGGGCAGGAATGACCATTCTTAAACCCCAGTTTTGATGTTAAATATTTCATCATTTCATTATGAAAGTGACTTCCATGATCAGTGACAATCTCTTTTGGGATTCCGAACTGGGCTATAATCTGGTTGAACATGAAGAATGTTGCAGTCTTACCATCGGATTTAATGGTAGGCATGGCCTCTGCCCATTTAGTAAAGTAATCCATGGCCACGATAATATGTTGGTGCCCCCCAACCAAGACTGGGTTGCAGTCCATAAAATCATAGGTCTGCGACGACTAGAGGGATTCCCATGACATTGACGAAGGGTCCGAGGAGATGATATAGTAGGAGGGGACACATAGAGAGTGCTACATAATGTGTAGGGGAACATGTCTCAATTGATGCACATGATTCCTATGGTTCAATTGAAGGATCTTCCAGATGCGATGCAACGACTGGTGGTGGGTGTACCCCGTGTGTGGGTGTGACTCTTTCGACATCTTGCAAACGCCGTAGTCTTCTATCATGATACACATCCAACACCACAGAGTAGATTCAATGGTCATGCTACGTACAAGCCAGATATGTATTTTAAGGGTGTGAGCTCCATTTTGTACTATGACACCATATTTTTGGACTTGGAAGGATGAAATATAAAAAAGTTTGGTCTTTGGATTTACCTATATATGTTACAATGTGTAAATGTATAATATGTTTTCTTTACTTAGTTATGTGACAAATTCCAATCTAAAATGTAATTAGAACATGCATCAGATACATGATTATAACTTCTAGGGATGTGATTATAAGTAAGAAAATCAAAGCATCATTCCAAAATCCATACCCGTAGGAATTGCTGGAGTAGAGTAGGATCTCTCACAGGGTAACTGTCATTCAACTGACATACGACTAATTGGGAGTCTAGGAAAACTTCTAAATATCAAACACCATGTGAAATAGTGTCACATAATATCTCTATAACAACGTTATACTCAACCAAATTATTCATTGATGGCTTCAGACGAATGCCACCTAAAGACACCAATTGGCCCTTGGGTGAGTAAATGACCCAACCGACAGAAGTTGTTGGCCCTTGACCAAGTTTTGGGAGATCCTTGATCAATTTGACCATTTTGGACTTCGACAGATTGTCGAAGGGGAGCGCAAGATGAAGCAAATATCGTGGGCTCTTGGCCACTTTTTGGGTTCTTTTTGGGATTTGGGATTATGTAACGAGTATGGGAATGTCAGCCCATGGGTTTACCCATGTTTAGGCCTATTTTGTAAAGTATAAATAAGTAGCTAGGTGACATAAGTAGCCTAGCCGATAAGCTAAGTGCTAAGTGCAAGTATGGTTTGTTGATGCTCTGTGGATATTGTGAGAACCTTGTAGAGCTAAGTGCAAGTGGTTGTAATAGACTGTGAAAGGCTTTGTGCTAGACCTAGCTCGGGGAAGGAGGATCTGGCAAGGTGCGTGCATATCTCTTGTCCTATGCGGAGTAGGGTTTTTGTGGCTCTGTGCATGTAGATGACTGATTGAAGCTAATAAAGAAGAAGAGTTGGTGGACGTAGCCCCAGGGTGGGGGTGAACCATGTATATACTGTGTTGCTCTGCTTTGTGCGATGTGTTGGTGTATTTATCTGTTATTTGCTAAGTGATTGATATAGATAGATAGATAGATAGATATGTTTATGATTTGTGCTTATGATGAATCTGGATGCTAGATCTAACATAGGTGAATGTGCTTAGTGCTTGAATCTGCTAGATCTGATCCATTTATTTATGTTAAGTGCTTAAATACATTAGATTAGGGTGAATGTTGCGATGCTCTATTTTCTCTGCGGAGTAGATATTGGTTAAATAATGATGAACTAATGGTGTTAAGTGCTCTATCAAGTATTATAATCACAGATCTATGTCCCAACTAAGGTTGTAGACATCTGAGTCCTGCAACCACCCCTGCCTCTACCTCAGGTGAGACTTCATCTACTTCCCAGGTGTTGCCGAAAGGGCCAGTAGTTAGGTTTTTGTTGGTGCGATGTTGTAGCATTGAAACCTGGGTCTGCCCCTATGCCGACAGAAGCCATGTTTGATGTATGATGACTAACACCATCCGTGAATCCTAATTATACCAAATATTCCATTGACATCTTCCAATTAAGGGAAAACTCGATAAGCAAGAAAATGACGCAAATAAAAAACAAAGAAGTATATACAATAAGATACACTAGTATACAAAGGTCACACCCAAGTTTGAGGGCTCAAGTGTAATACCTTTTAAGGTAGGGCCCATTTATGAGCTCATCCAACATATTCCCCTCATAATATTCTAATTCATAGGCTCCTTTCACTAAGACACATTGCATGATATAAGTACCATGCCACATGGGGTTGAACTTACCTGCCCCCAATGGTTCTTTGGCTTGGTCATAAAATAGAACAGAGTCACCCACAGTGTACTGTTGGGGACAAACAGATTTACCATATTGAACCTTAACACTTCATTTATTTGATTTGATAGTCATAGAGGCATTTCGAAGTTTCCCATCGAGACGCTCCAGGTGCACGAGGCGTTCTTCAAGATTGGATGTGTCAGGTAGGAGCTCAACTGCCAAATTAAGGGAAGGGATTTCACATTCAATTAGAAGAATCGACTCCACGCCATGTACTAACTAAAAATGAGAGAAACCAGTGGAAGTATTTACTGTGGTTTGGTATGCCCAAAGTGCAGGGTAAAGCATCAGATTCTAGTCAGATTTACTCTAGCTGACAGTTTTTTGAAAAATGGTCTTAAGAGATTTATTTACCACCTCTACTTTTTATTTTCCTGGGGATAGTAAGGGGAGGAATGACCATTCTTAAACACCAGTTTTGATGTTAAATCTTTCATCATTTCATTATGAAAGTGACTTCCATGATCAATGACAATCTCTTTTGGGATTCTGAACTGGGCTATAATCTAGTTGAACATGAAGAATGTTGCAGTCTTACCATCGGATTTAATGGTAGGCATGGCCTCTTCCCATTTAGTAAAGTAATCCATGAACACAATAATATGTTGGTGCCCCCCAACTAAGACTGGGTTGCAGTCCATAAAATCATAGGTCTGCGATGACCAGAGGGATTCTCATGATATCGACGAAGGGGCTGAGAAGATGATATAGTAGGAGGGGACACAGAGAGAGTGCTACATAATGTGTAGGGGAGCCTATCTTAATTGACACACATGATTCCTATGGTTCAAGTGGAGGATCTTCTAGATGCGATGCAACGATAGGTGGTGCTTGTACCCCATGCATGGGTGCAACTCTTTCGACGCCTTGCAAATGATGTAGTGTGCTATCATGATACGCATCCGATACCACGGAATAGATTCCATGGTCATGCTATGTACAAGCCATATATGTATTTTAAGGGTGTGAGCCCCATTTTGTACTATGACACCATATTTTTGGACTTGGAACGATGAAATATAAAAAAAATTGTTCTTTGGCTTTACCTATGTATGTTACAATGTGTAAATATATGAATATGTTTTCTTTACTTATTTATGTAACAAATTCCAATCTAAAATGTAATTAGAACATGCATCATATACATGATTATAAATTCTAGGGACGTGATTATAAGTAAGAAAATCAAAGCATCATTCCAAAATGCGTACCCGTAGGAATTGTCGGAGTAGAGTAGGATCTCTCACACGGTAACTGTCATTCAACTGACATACGACTAACTAGGAGTCCAGGAAAAATTCTAAATATCAAACACCATGTGAAATAGTGTCATATAATAGCTCTATAACGATGCTATACTCGACCACATTATTCATTGATGGCTTCAGATGAATGCCACCTGAAGACACCAGTTGGCCCTCGGGTGAGTAAATGACCCAAGCGACAGAAGATATGTTCATTGTATGACGAATGACACCGTCCGTGAATCCTAATTAAACCAAATATTCCATTGAAATCTGCCAACTAAGGGAAGACTCGATAAGAAATCCATTGACGCAAAGAAAAAACAAAGAAGTATATACACTAAGATACACTAGTATACAAAGGTCACGCCCAAGTTTGAGGGATCAAGTGTAATACCTTTTAAGGTAGAGCCCATTTATGAGCTCATACAACATATCCCCCTCATAATCTTCTAATTCGTAGGCTCCTTTCACCAAGACATGTCACATGATATAAGGACCATGCCACATGGGGTTGAACTTACCCGCCCCCAACAGTTCTTTGGCTTGGTCATAAAATAGAATCAAGTCACCCTTAGTGTATTGTTGGGGATAGACAGATTTATCATATTGAACCTTAACATGTCCTTTATTTGATTTTATAGTCGTAGAGGCATCTCGACGCTTCTCATCGAGGTGCTCTAGGCGCATGAGGTGTTCTTCAAGATCAGATGTGTTAGGTAGGATCTCAACTGCCAAATTAAGGGAATGGATTTCGCAGTCAATCAGAAGAATTGACTCCACGCCATGTAGTAAATAAAAAGGAGAGAAACCAGTGAAAGTCTTTACCGTGGTTTGGTATGCTCAAAGTGCAGGGTAAAGCATCAGATGCTAGTCATATTTAATCTAGTTGACAGTTTTTTGAAAAATGATCTTGAGAGATTTATTTACCACCTCTACTTGTCCATTTTCCTGGGGATAGTAAAGGGAGGAATAACCATTCTTAAATCCCAGTTTTGATGTTAAATCTTTCATCATTTTATTATGAAAGTGACTTCCATGATCAGTGACAATCTCTTTTGGGATTCTGAACTGGGCTATAATTTGGTTGAACATGAAGAATGTTGCAGTCTTACCATCAGATTTAATGGTAGGCATGGCCTTTTCCCATTTAGTAAAGTAATCCATGGCCACGATAATATGCTGGTGCCCCCCAGCCGAGACTGGGTTGCAGTCCATAAAATCCACCCCCCACTTGGTGAAGGGACCGACGATGATGATTGGGTGAAGAGGGGTTGGGTGCGAGCACATTTTCTGAGTGAACACCTGGAAAGGGTGACATTTCTTGATTTATTCAACACAATATTTAAAAATTGACGGCCAAAATAATCAGCTCACAATAGTTTTTGGGTTGTCGCAAGCTTGGATAAATGACCACCACATGTCCTAGTACGACAGTCATTGAGAACAACTTCATCTTCCTCATGATTCAAGCAAGGACATAATATATTATCCACCCCTCGACAATACAAAGTGTCATCAATAATAAGGTAGTTCTTAGCCTGATGATGTATACATCGTCGATCGTCTCTCGAGAGATGTTGGGGTAACTTTAAGGTTTGAAGATAGATTAAAATGTCTCCATACCAAGGGTCCTAAGACAAGATAAGGAAAATATGTTCATCCGTGAATGAATCATCATAAAAAATTTCCTCATGTAGTCGAGGGAAGTCCGACATTAATTCGACAAAAACTAGCGATTTCTTATATTTCACAAAAGCAAAATCGAGATCAAATTCTTTCAAAATAACAATCCACTTACTGTATTTCCCGCCTATGATACGTCTAGTAAGGATGTACTGAAATGGATTGATATTTGCAATTACGATAGATTTTCAAAGTAAGATATAATGTCATAGTCTTTGAACCACATGTACGACGGTCAAGGCCAACTTCTCTACATGAGAGTATTTAATTTAAGAACCAATTAGGTTTTGACTAATATAGTAGACAATGTGCTCATGGATCTCATCATCCTCCTGAACTAGTACCATACCAATCATCCCTTCAGACGTGATGATATAAAACAAATAGTCTCTATTGTAGTTTGAAGGTTCATGGAGCTCATCATCCTCCTGAACCAGTACTGTACCAACTGTCCCTTCAGACGTGATGATATAAAGCAAATAGTCTCTATTGTATTTCGAAGGCTTCAACAGAGGCGTTGATACCAAATATTTCTTAAGGGAATCAAAGGATTCCCGGGCTTTCTCATCCCATATAAACGTAGTGTCCTTATTCAAAAGACACATGAAACATTTAGTTAAATTGGCATAGTTCACTGTGAAATGATGCAGGAAGTTATCCTTCCCCTAGTTGTTGAATGTTATGTAGGGGAGGCAATAGAAGTATTATCTCAACCTTCATAGGATCCACCATGATTCCATGCTCAGACACTATGCATCCTAAAATATGACCAGACCTAACACATAATATGTACTTGTGAGGTTTCAATCGAATGCCATAATAATGACATATCTCAAATACGAATCGACTGTGAGTGGAGTGGTATACTCTCTTTCTAGAGTGAGCAATGAGATCATCTAAATAGGCTTCGACGATATGCTTAAGATCATGGAATGAAAAGGTCATGGCACGTTGGAAGGTCGCTCCAGTGTTTTTAAGATAAAAAGGAATTTTCCGGTATGCAAAGGTACCCCAAGGACAAATAAATGTCATCTTGTGTTGATCCTCAGGTTTTATTTGAATTTGATTATACCCTGAAAATCCGTCCATAAAGGAAAATACTTCGCTTCCCGCACACTCGTCAAGAATCTAGTCAATGAAAGGAGTAGGGAAGTTATATTTAGGACATGCCTTGTTCAGGTCTCTAAAATCCATACACACGTGAATTGTTACTTGATTTTTATCTACGAGAACGGTATTGGACACCCATTCAGTCAAGGGAAATAGGTAGATGAAACCAACATTACGTAGCTTCTCTACTTCTACCTTAATAACGGGGGCCTTCTTAGGATTACCAACTCTAAGACATTTCCGAATAGGTTTATCATTTGAATAGGTTTTAATTTCATGCTCGACAATGTTGGGGTTGATCCTTGACATCTCTTCATATGACCAAGCAAATACATCTCGAAATTCTTTGAAGAGATCAATGTAGATATGAATTTATTCAGGTGAAAAATCAACACATATATATGCGTTCTTGATTTTACTAGGGGTATGAGATATGTCAATTGCGACGGTAGGAGAAATATTCACCATGTTTCCTTCGATATGAATACCATGTGTATCTAATGGAACCACGACGTGAATGACCATCTCACTCAAGGTAGATCTAAAGTCATCATGTTTGATCTTAACAAGCTCTGGGAGAAAATAAAATCGATCATGCATATCGTCCCAAGGTCTATCAGGACCAGACATGGCCTCTAATATGGATTCATCCGAAGGTAAAGTATCGTCAAGGAAATCATGTGAACAAGATAATTGAGTGGCCCGTATGGGCTCTAAAATAGGGCCCACCTCGTTCGTCTGTGAGGAGGAAGGATCTGTGTCAGCAGTAGTGTCTAGAATAGCCTGATACACAACTTTTGTTGATGACAATGGCATTGCCCTACTAATGTGGGAATGACCTTCGTACAACATAGTCGGGGAAGGTAGGGTCCAAGGGTCATTGAAATATGAAGTACATAAATAAATAGACCTCATCGATGATGAAGAGTAACTGGAAATGGCATGAATATGGTGAATTTGTGCCATGAAATCAAAACTACCCATCAAAAAGGAATACATCCCGACACTGACATCCTCAGTTTCCTGCTAAGAATTATCAATCATAGGGACCGAAGGTCCAACCGATGCACTAGGAATAGCATGCATAAATGACAACTGATCAATCATCACTATCTTCCCTTCCTGGTGGAGGACGAAGTTGAAGCTTTTCCTGCTACAAGTTGGTTTAGAGACAAATATTTTAATTAGTTCATCACCAAGTATGTAGTATTAGAATTTGCGGAGCCTATGATGCCATCGACATGAGGACCAAGATTTTGTCTAGGATCGTAGTTTGACTACAGTGCGTCAGGGATAATTTCATAAAGAATCCCAGATTGAGCACATATAAGGTCCAATTGCTGGGCTTTGAATATTGATTCTTCCTCATATGTTACTCTAGATGTAGAGACATCCTTTGAAATATAGGGCAACCAAGACTTAAGGAACCATTCCAACAAAAAATCTGGAGGAATGTAGGCTTTAATCAACCCCTTTTGTCTACACCACTCTTGTATATGATTAGAGATATGTGTGGCTTTATCTTGGTGAAAGGTTGAAAAAGGTTCTATGCATGCATCATAATGAACCAGTAATTGGAAGTGATTGAGAAAAACCAATGCCATCTGATTGAAATTTCCATATGTTCTCCCCCAGTAGCTCATTGTGACATTTCATGATGACCCCCATGAGGGTGCGTTGAAATAGACTCAAATGAATAGAATCATCATTTAGGGAGTTAGATGAGAACCATAGATGAAACATAGTCACGTGATCACTCAGGTCCTCACCAGTATTGCCCTCAAATTTTTGAATGTATGAAGGAAGCTTGGTGGGTACATGGGGTCAAGACAGATCATGATGCACAGGGTCATTCATTAATTTCGACAAATTTGGAAGATTTAGCATGGCCAGAAAAGGGAGCTGGGGTTGCGATGTATGATCCCATGCTCCCAGGAAAGATTGGGGTTAAGGGATTGAAAACCATTCAGGGTTCTGGTATATTACATGGCCCTATCTGGTAGGATAGTATCCTCCTCCAAACTAATTTATGAAAGGTTGTAAGGGAACCATACCCATGGAAGCAACATGATAAGGATTATATAGGTTTCCCCTAGACGAAGGAACTCTGTGCTAGGGGTTTCCCATACTATGAAATTGACTCTCCCCCTCTGTCCTCATTAATTTCGACAAATTTGGAAGATTTAGCATGGCCAGAAAAGGGAGCTGGGGTTGCGATGTATGATCCCATGCTCCC
>JASDQU010682028.1:34597-46449 GCA_032191745.1 Picea mariana
CACATGGGGTTGAACTTACCTGCCCCCAACGGTTCTTTGGATTGGTCATAAAATATAACCGAGTCACTCTCAATGTACTGCTAGGGATAGATAGATTTATCATATTGAACCTTAACACGTTGTTTATTTGATTTGATGGCCATAGAGGCATCTCAACGTTTCTCATCGAGGCGCTCCAGGCACACAAGGTGTTCTTCAAGATTGGACGTGTCAGGTAGGATCTCAACTGCCGAATTAAGGGAAGGGATTTCACATTCAATCAGTAGAATCGACTCTATGCCATGTACTAACTAAAAATGAGAGAACCCAGTGGAATTCTTTACCGTGGTTTGGTATTCCCAAAGTGCAGGGTAAAGCATCAGATGCTAGTCAGATTTACTCTAGCTGACAATTTTTTGAAAAATGGTATTGAGAGATTTATGTACCACCTCTACTTGTCCATTTTCCTGGGGATAGTAAGGGCAGGAATGGCCATTCTTAAACCCCAGTTTTGATGTTAAAACTTTCATCATTTCATTATGAAAGTGACTTCCATGATCAGTCACAATCTCTTTTGGGATTCCGAACTGGGCCATAATCTGGTTGAACATGAAGAATGCTGCAGTCTTACCATTGGATTTAATGGTAGGCATGGCCTTTGCCCATTTAGTAAAGTAATCCATGGCCACGATAATATGCTAGTGCCCCCTAGCCAAGACTGGGTTGCAGTCCATAAAATCATAGGTCCGGGACCACCAGAGGGATTCCCATGACATCGACAAAGGGTCCGAGGAGATGATATAGTAGGAGGGGACACATAGAGAGTGCTACATAATGTGTAGGGGAACTTGTCTCAATTGATGCACATGATTCCTATGGTTCAATTGGAGGATCTTCCAGATGCGATGCAATGACTGGTGGTGGGTGTACCCCATGCATGGGTGCGACTCTTTCGACATCTTGCAAACTCCGTAGTGTGCTATCATGATACACATCCAACACCATAGAGTAGATTCCATGGTCATGCTACGTACAAGCCAGATATGTATTTTAAGGGTGTGAGCTCCATTTTGTACTATGACACCATATTTTTGGACTTGGAAGGATGAAATATAAAAAAGTTTGGTCTTTGGTTTTACCTATATATGTTACAATGTGTAAATGTATGAATATGTTTTCTTTACTTAGTTATGTGACAAATTCCAATCTAAAATGTAATTAGAACATGCATCATATACATGATTATAACTTCTAGGGATGTGATTATAAGTAAGAAAATCAAAGCATCATTCCAAAATCTGTACCCATAGGAATTACCGAAGTAGAGTAGGATCTCTCACAGGGTAATTGTCATTCAACTGACATACGACTAACTGGGAGTCCAGGAAAACTTCTAAATATCAAACACCATGTGAAATAGTGTCAAATAATATCTCTATAACGACGCTATACTCAACCACATTATTCATTGATGGCTTCAGATGAACGCCACCTGAAGACACCAGTTGGCCCTTGGGTGAGTAAATGACCCAAGTGACAGAAGTTGTTGGCCCTTGACCAAGTTTTGGGAGATCCTTGGTCAAGTTAACCATTTTGGACTTCGATAGACTATTGAAGGGGAGCGCAAGATGAAGCAAATATCGTGGGATCTTGGCCACTTTTTGGATAGTTTTTGGGATTTGGGATTATGTAACGGGTATGGGAATGTCAGCCCATGGGTTTACCCATGTTTATGCCTATTTTGTAAAGTATAAATAAGTAGCTAGGTGACATAAGTAGCCTATTCGATAAGCTAAGTGCTAAGTGCAAGTATGGTTTGTTGATGCTCTGTGCATATTGTGAGAACCATGTAGAGCTAAGTGCAAGTGGTTGTAATAGACTGTGAAAGGCTTTGTGCTAGACCTAGCTCAGGGAAGGAGGATCTGGAAAGGTGCGCACATATCTCCTGTCCTATGTGGAGTAGGGTTTTTGTGGCTCTGTGCATGTAGATGACTAATTGAAGCTAATAAATAAGAAGAGTTGGTGGACGTAGCCCCAGGGTGGGGGTGAACCGTGTATATACTATGTTGCTCTGCTTTGTGCATTGTGTTGGTGTATTTATGTGTTATTTTCTAAGTGCTTGATATAGATAGATAGATAGATATGTTTATGATTTGTGCTTATGATGAATCTGGATGCTAGATCTAACATAGGTGAATGTGCTTAGTGCTTGAATCTGCTAGATATGATCCATTTATTTATGTTAAGTGCTTAAATACATTAGATCAGGGTGAATGTTGCGATGCTTTGTTTTCTCTGCGGAGTAGATATTGGTTAAATAATGATGAACTAACGGTGCTAAGTGCTCTATCAAGTATTATAATCACAGATCTATGTCCCAACTAAGTTTGTAGACATCTGAGTCCTACAACCACCCCTGACTCTACCTCGGGTGAGACTTCATCTACTTCCCAGGTGTTGCCAAAAGGGCCGGTAGTTAGGGTTTTGTTGGTGTGATGTTGTAGCGTTGAAACCTGGGTCTTCCCCTATGCTAACAGAAGCCATGTTTGATGTATGACGACTGACACCATCCATGAATCCTAATTATACCAAATATTCCATTGACATCTGCCAACTAAGGGAAAACTCGATAAGCAAGAAAATGACGCAAATAAAAAACAAAGAAGTATATACACTAAGATACACTAGTATACAAAGGTCACACCCAAGTTTGAGGGCTCAAGTGTAATACCTTTTAAGGTAGAGCCCATTTATGAGCTCATCCAACATATTCCCCTCATAATATTCTAATTCGTAGGCTCCTTTCACTAAGACACGTCGCATGATATAAGGACCATGCCACATGGGGTTGAACTTACCTGCCCCCAATGGTTCTTTGGCTTGGTCATAAAATAGAATAGAGTCACCCTTAGTGTACTATTGGGGACTGACAGATTTATCATATTGAACCTTAACACTTCATTTATTTGATTTGATAGTCGTAGAGGCATTTCGACATTGCTCATCGAGACGCTCCAAGTGCACGAGGCGTTCTTCAAGATTGGATGTGTCAGGTAGGAGCTCAACTGCCAAATTAAGGGAAGGGATTTCACATTCAATCAGAAGAATCAACTCCACGCCATGTACTAACTAAAAATGAGAGAAACCAGTGGAAGTATTTACTGTGGTTTGGTATTCCCAAAGTGCAGGGTAAAGCATCAGATTCTAGTCAGATTTACTCTAGCTGATCGTTTTTTGAAAAATGGTCTTGAGAGATTTATTTACCACCTCTACTTTTTTATTTTCCTGGGGATAGTAAGGGGAGGAATGACCATTCTTAAACCCTAGTTTTGATGTCAAATCTTTCATCATTTCATTATGAAAGTGACTTCCATGATCAATGACAATCTCTTTTGGGATTTTGAATTGGGCTATAATCTGGTTGAACATGAAGAATGTTGCAGTCTTACCATCGGATTTAATGGTAGGCATGGCCTCTTCCCATTTAGTAAAGTAATCCATGGCCACAATAATATGCTGGTGCCCCCCAACCGAGACTGGGTTGCATTCCATACAATCATAGGTCCACGATGACCAGAGGGATTCTCATGATATCGACGAAGGGGCTGAGGAGATGATATAGTAGGCGGGGACACAGAGAGAGTGCTACATAATGTGTAGGGGAACCTGTCTTAATTGACACACATGATTCCTATGGTTCAAGTGGAGGATATTTTAGATGTGATGCAATGATAGGTGGTGCTTGTACCCCGTGCATGGGTGAAACTCTTTCGACATCTTGCAAGTGACGTAGTGTGCTATCATGATATGCATCCGACACCACAGAGTAGATTACATGGTCATTCTACGTACAAGCCATATATGTATTTTAAGGGTGTGAGCCCCATTTTGTACTATGACACCATATTTTTGGACTTGGAACGATGAAATATAAAACAATTTGTTCTTCGGCTTTACCTATGTATGTTACAATGTGTAAATATATGAATATGTTTTCTTTACTTAGTTATGTGACAAATTCCAATCTAAAATGTAATTAGAACATGCATCATATACATGATTATAAATTCTAGGGATGTGATTATAAGTAAGAAAATCAAAGCATCATTCCAAAATTCGTACCCGTAGGAATTGTCGAAGTAGAGTAGGATCTCTCAAACGGTAATTTTCATTCAACCGACATACGGCTAACTAGGAGTCCAGGAAAAATTCTAAATATCAAACACCATGTGAAATAGTGTCGTATAATAGCTCTATAACGACGTTATTCTCAACCACATTATTCATTGATGGCTTCAGATGAATGCCACCTGAAGACACCAGTTGGACCTCGGGTGAGTAAATGACCCAAGCGACAGAAGACATGTTCGTCGTATGACGACTGACACCGTCCGTGAATCCTAATTAAACCAAATATTCCATTGAAATCTGCCAACTAAGGGAAAACTCGATAAGAAATCCATTGACGCAAAGAAAAAACAAATAAGTATATACACTAAGATACACTAGTATACAAAGGTCACGCCCAAGTTTGAGGGATCAAGTGTAATACCTTTTAAGGTAGAGCCCATTTATGAGCTCATCCAACATATCCCCCTCATAATCTTCTAATTCGTAGGCTCCTTTCACTAAGAAACGTCACATGATATAAGGACCATGCCACATGGGGTTGAACTTACCTGCCCCTAACAGTTCTTTGGCTTGGTCATAAAATAAAATCAAGTGACCCTTAGTGTATTGCTGGGGACAGACAGATTTATCATATTGAACATTAACATGTCCTTTATTTGATTTTATAGTCGTAGAGGCATCTCGATGTTTCTCATCGAGGCGCTCTAGGCGCACGAGGTGTTCTTCAAGATCAGATGTGTCAGGTAGGATCTCAACTGCCAAATTAAGGGAATGGATTTTGCCGTCAATCAGAAGAATCGACTCCATGCCATGTACTAACTAAAAAGGAGAGAAACCAGTGGAAGTCTTTACCATGGTTTGGTATGCCCAAAGTGCAGGGTAAAGCATTAGGTGCTAGTCATATTTAATCTAGTTGACAGTTTTTTGAAAAATGTTCTTGAGAGATTTATTTACCACCTCTACTTGTCCATTTTCCTAGGGATAGTAAAGGGAGGAATGACCATTCTTAAACCCCAGTTTTGATGTTAAATCTTTCATCATTTCATTATGAAACTGACTTCCATGATCAGTGACAATCTCTTTTGGGATTCCGAACTGGGCTATAATCTGGTTGAACATGAAGAATGTTGCAGTCTTACCATCATATTTAATGGTAGGCATGGCCTTTTCCCATTTAGTAAAGTAATCCATGGCCATGATAATATGTTGGTACCCCCCATCCGAGACTGGGTTGCAATCCATAAAATCCACCCCCCACTTGGTGAAGGGACCGACGATGATGATTGGGTGAAGAGGGGTTGGGTGCGAGCACATTTTTTGAATGAACACCTGGAAAGGGTGACATTTCTTGATTTATTCAATGCAATATTTAAAAATTGACGGCCAAAATAATCGGCTCACAATAGTTTTTGGGTTTTTGCAAGCTTGGATAAATGACCACCACATGTCCTAGTACGACAATCATTGAGAACAACTTCATCTTCCTCATGATTCAAGTAACGACATAATATATTATCCACCCCTCGACAATACAAAGTGTCATCGATAATAAGGTAGTTCTTAGCCTGATGATGTATGCATCGTCGATCGTCTCTCAAGAGATGTTGGGGTAACTTTAATGTTTGAAGATAGATTAAAATGTCTCCATACCAAGGGTCCTAAGACAAGATAAGGAAAATATGTTCATCCGTGAACGAATCATCATAAAAAAATTCCTCATGTAGTCGAGGGAAGTCTGACATTAATTCGACAAAAACTAGTGATTTCTTATATTTCACAAAAGAAAAATCGAGATCAAATTCCTTCAAAATAACAATCCACTTACTGTATTTCCCCCCTATGATACGTCTAGTAAGGATGTACTGAAATGGATTGATATCCACAATTACGGTAGATTTTCAAAGTAAGATATAATGTCATAATCTTTGAACCACATGTGCGACGGTCAAGGCCAACTTCTCTACGTGAGAGTATTTAATTTCAGGACCAATTAGGTTTTGACTAAGATAGTAGACAATGTGCTCATGGAGCTCGTCATCCTCCTAAACCAGTACCATACCAATAATCCCTTCGGACGTGATGATATAAAGAAAATAGTCTCTATTGTAGTTTGAAGGTTCATGGAGCTCATCATCCTCCTGAAACAGTACTGTACCAACCATCCCTTCAGATGCGACGATATAAAGCAAATAGTCTCTATTGTATTTCGAAGTCTTCAATAGAGGCGTCGATACCAAATATTTATTAAGGGCATTGAAGGATTCCTGGGCTTGCTCATCCCATATAAACGTAGTGTCCTTATTCAAAAGACACATGAAACATTTAGTTAAATTGGCATAGTTCACTGTGAAATGATGCAGGAAGTTATCCTTCCCTTAGTTGTCGAATGTTATGTAGGGGAGGCAATAGAAGTATTGCCTCAACCTTCATAGTATCCACCATGATTCCATGCTCAGACACTATGCATCCTAAAATATGACCAGACCTAACACATAATATGTACTTGTGAGGTTTCAATCGAATGCGATAATAATGACATATCTCAAATACGAATCGAATGTGAGTGGAGTGGTATACTCTCTTTCCAGAGTGAGCAATGAGATCATATAAATAGGCTTCGACGATATTCTTAAGATCATGAAATGAAAAGGTCATGGCAAGTTGGAAGGTCGCTCCAGTGTTTTTAAGATAAAAAGGAATTTTCCAGTATGCAAAGGTACCCCAAGGACAAATAAATGTTGTCTTGTGTTGATCCTCAGATTTTATTTGAATTTGATTATACCCTGAAAATCTGTCCATAAAGGAAAATACTTCGCTTCCCACACACTCGTCAAGAATCTGGTCAATGAAAGGAGTAGGGAAGTTATATTTAGGACATGCCTTGTTCAGGTCTCTAAAATCCATACACACGTGAACTATTACTTGATTTTTATCTACGAGAATGGTATTGGACACCCATTCAGTCAAGGGAACCAGGTAGATGAAACCAACATTACGTAGCTTCTCTACTTCTTCCTTAATAACGGGGGCCTTCCTAGGATTAACAACTCTAAGACATTTCCAAATAGGTTTATCATTTGAATAGGTTTTAATTTCATGCTCGACAATGTTGGGGTCAATCCTTGACATCTCTTCATATGACCAAGCAAATACATCTCGAAATTCTTTGAAGAGATCGGTGTAGATATGAATTTATTCAGGTGAAAAATCAACACATATATATACGTTCTTGATTTTACCAGGGGTATGAGATATGTCAATCATGACGGTAGGAGAAATATTCACCATACTTCCTTTGACACGAATACCATGTGTATCTAATGGAACCACGATGTGAATGACCATCTCACTCAAGGTAGATCTAAAGTCATCATGTTTGATCTTAACAAGCTCTGGGAGAAAATAAGATCGATGATGCATATCGTCCCAAGGTCTATCAGGACCAGACATGGCCTCTAATATGGCTTCATCCGAAGGTAAAGTATCATCGAGGAAATCATTTGAACAAGATGATTGAGTGGCCCATATGGGCTCTAAAATAGGGCCCACCTCGTTCGTCCACGAGGAGGAAGGATCTGTGTCAGTAGTAGTGTCTAGAATAGTCTGATACACAACTTTTGCTGATGACAATGGCATTGCCCTACTAATGTGTGAATGACCTTCGTACAACATAGTCGGGGAAGGTAGGGTCCAAGGGTCATTGAAATACGAAGTATAGAAAGAAATAGACCTCATCGATGATGAAGAGTAACTGGAAATGGCATGAATATGGTGAATTTGTGCCATGAAATCAAAACTACCCATCAAAAAGGAATACATCTCGACACCAACATCCTCAGTTTCCTACTGAGAATTATCAATCACAGGGATCAAAGGTCCAACCGATGCACTAGGAATAGCATGCGTAAAGGTCAACTGATCAATCGTCACTATCTTCCCTTCATGAGGAAAACATAAGGTGTAGAAAACTAACGACATGACGACTATCATGGCATAAGTCCAATTATGCCCTATTATTATATTGTATTCGAGAGGCGCATCAATCGCCTCAATGTCGACCTCCATAGTATTTCCACCTAACTGGACTGGAAAAGAGAGAAGGATCCCATGGAGTTGAAATGAACGCCCATCAAATGAGGTAAACATAGTAATAGATTGAGAGAGGTTCGAAGAGAAAATGGCTTTCCAATAGGTTAGGGACATCACGCATGTCACAACACCTTCATCAATTACAATACATTTGATGGTAATTTTCGTGTACTTCACATGGATTTGAAAGGTCAGGTGGTAAGGCAAGCGAGGATTAACATCCGTGACATCAAACTTGATAACCTTTAAGCCACATAGGTCTAGAGCTCCTAACGTAGATAACAAGGTGTTCCTATGTCAAGGACACGTTTGGAGCACCACCAAATACGACATCGCACAGTGGGTTTGGCCCAAATCTTTGACAATTGAATAGTTTTGGGAGGATATGGCATTAGGATTGTGGGAAAAATGCTTTAGTACTCCTTTCAGAATACAAGGTAGAGGTTCTATATTTTTTATCTGCAAGGGTGTTTCTGGGGGAGGAGGAGACTCTAGACTTATAATAGTCTGTGAAGAACCGTAATCACAAGATCGAGTGGCTACATCAATTTGATACTTAACCATATTGACACATAGATGTCCACCTTCATGTGCCGAGGGGTTTTGACTCCCACTCGATGCATTTCTGGTGTTTGAGGTCCTCGAGGACATATGCTGATTATTTGGAAATGGGTTTGTCAACACAACGAGCAGCTATGATAAGAGCCTTGAGGCTTCCTCTATTTTGGGGCACAAGTGGGCAAGGTGATCATATTTACAAAGTTTACAGGGAAACTTCACCTTCCGCTTCTCTTTCTTTCCCTCACCAACATTATTATTTGATTTATAATTATTAGTGTCCTCATTGGATTTATTATTAATTTTCCCACCCTTATGATTATTACCTCATCCTTTCTTCTTAGTCCCTCCTGGTTGCTGGTTACCATTCGGGTTAGATGACGACTGTACATAATTCACATCTGCTGATTGGGTGGTGGAGGACGAAGTTGAAGCTTTTCCTACTACAGGTTGGTTTAGAGACAAACATTTTAACTGGTTCATCACCAAGTATGTAGTATTAGAATTTACATAGCCTATGATGCCATTGACATGAGGCCCAAGATTTTGTCTAGGATCATAGTTTGACTGTAGTGCATCAGGGATAATTTCATAAAGAATCCCAGATTGAGCACATATAAGGTCCAATTGCTGGGCTTTGAATATTGATTCTTCCTCATATGTTACTCTAAATGTAGAGACATCCTTCGAAATATAGGGCAACAAAGACTTAAGGAACCATTCCAACAAAAAATCTGGAGGAATGTAGGCTTTAATCAACCCCTTCTATCTGCACCACTCTTGTATATGATCAGAGATATGTGTGGCTTTATCTTGGTGAAAGGTTGAAAAAAGTTTTATGCAGGCATCATAACGAACCGGTAATTAGAAGTGATTGAGAAAAACCAATGCCATCTGATTGAAATTTCCATATGTTCTCCCCCAGTAGCTCATTGTGACATTTCGCGATGGCCCCCATGAGGGTGCATTGAAATAGTCTCAAATGAATAGAATCATCATTTAGGGAGTTAGATGAGAACCATAGATGAAACATAGTCACGTGATCACCCGAGTCTTCACCAGTATTGCCCTCAAATTTTTGAATGTATGAAGGAAGCTTGGTGGGTACATGGGGTCAAGATAGATCATGATGCATAGGGTCATTCATTAATTTCGACAAATTTGGAAGATTTAGCGTGGCCGGAAAAGGGATTTGGGATTGCAATGTCTGATCCCATGCTCCCGAGAAAGATTGGGGTTAAGGGATTGAAAACCATTCAGGGTTCTGGTATATTACATGGCCCTATCTGGTAGGATAGTATCCTCCTCCAAACTAATTCATGAAAGGTTGTAAGGGCACCATACCCGTGGAAGCAACATGATAAGGATTATATAGGTTCCCCTTAGATGAAGGAACTCTGTGCTAGGGGTTTCCCATACTATGAAACTGACTCTCTCCAGATGGAACACCAGAGGAAAGAGGGGGATTTTCCATAATAAATGTGTTTGTCAGAATTGACGTGGAGGAAGAGGGAATGATGTTGATTAAGGTTGGTTGTCATTGATGTCAACCCTTGAAGAAATCCCCGTAGAACAAGGGTTTGGGTAATGGACCCAAGATTGTTTGATGTAAATATGACTCATTATTGTTTTTTCATGGTTGATAAGAAGTAAATATGGATGAACTCCAAAGTGGTCCACTTATGGTGAAATCCCTCACAAGAAGACGCTTTGCGGAGTAAGAGAACCCATGATTAATTGTGGAATAATGAGATGAAGGAAAGTGAATTTTTCAGGGAAACTATCCTAGATGGATAGTGCTTGTCATGCCATTTTTGGTGGTATGTAGAACGTCACATAACTCCTCACTGTTAGAGAGTTATGACCATGTGAAGTTGGAGAACCCAGGTTTGGGTAATGGAGCCAAGTTTGTTTGATGGATAACAGTATGATTTTTGCTATATTTTAAGGTAATACTATTCTATATGGATAGTACATGTCATTCCATTTATGGTGGTATGTGGAATGTCACATAACTCCTCACGTTTTGAGAGTTATGGCCTTACGAAGTTGGAGGACCCTCATATATCATCTAGAAGCCCCAAAAGGTCAAAGTAGTCAAAGTGGTTTAAGAGATTTTAAAAGGTAAATAATAAAATGAAGTGATGCGTGTATTATAATTCAAAGTGAATACAAAAAAAATTATTTCAATAATAAATTTAATGGAAAAATTAGAAGTGGGTTAACCCTATAATAAGGAAAGTGGGCCAAGTGACCTAGAAGATGTTTTTAAGGAAGCAACTTGGAGAGTATAAATAAGAGGCAAGGCTCTCTCATTTTAAACACACTTGAGAATATTGAATATCTATAGGTGTCTGAGGTAACCAAGGATATCTAAGCTGAATTTCTGAGGGAAGGTGAATAAAAGAAGGCCGAAATTCAAGGAAGGATAAATTGTTTTTGATGGTGCTTTCTAAGGTGTGTTATTTATAGGTCATCTCACCATTTTTGCTATAACGTTTTTTCTATAATGATTCAGACCGTGAAATTTCTATTCCATTGAGAAAAAATACCCAATTATCCATGGTAAAAAATTCAGCTTGTGGGTCATTGTATTTTGGGAGTTACACTCCGTGGAAAATAGGGTTTGTGGCTAGTCCCGAAACTAGTCAAAAACAAGTGTTTCGGGTAAAAATGTCATAAATTCTTCATAACATATCCAAATTCATTGAAACAAAATGTGTTGATTAGGGTATAGTCTGTAGTATTCTTTGTAATATTTTTAGATCAATTCAACAAATATTCCCTACGGGGCACGCTCTACAAAGTCGCTCTTTAGAATAAGACAGAATTCAACAAGGTATGCCATTTTTTCTATAACTCATTTTCTGAGAGGTTCCAAGTAGTGACACCTGGAGGAATTGCATAAAACACACTAAATAACATTGTGTATCAGTTTCATATCTTTATACATTACAGGTACAAAGTTATGATTACTTCAAGTTAGGGTTGTTGACTAATCCAAAACTAGGCATGTGAGACTAAAGAAAAGTTTGATGAAAATGCTAGTCTCTTGTTGTTGAAGTTAAGGAAGGTTTGCAGGAATGTGATCATAT
>JASDQU010682028.1:49187-59612 GCA_032191745.1 Picea mariana
TCTCCATAATCAATAATGATGTATTCACACATTTAATTATTACACACAATATCACTGCAGTTCAAAAAACAATTTAGTGTATATATATTAAAAATTTCCATCATTATAACTAATAATGATAATATACTTTCCATCAAAACTTAAAATAAAGACTCAAACTTGAAATGTGTTATATCCATTATATAAATTAAAGATTTCCATCATTACAACTAATAAGGATAATCTACTTTCCATCAAAACTCTTTAATCTACTTTTCATCAAAACTTTTAAGTAAAGACGCAGAGGTAATTTGTTATTTCTTTGCTCAATCCATAATATAAATTAAATACTTGTTATTTAATCTCAGCAAGCTTACGACTCATTGGTATTTAATCTCCCCAATAAAGAATGGGCAATATCAGGTAATATCTTTACGGCTCTGCAACAAAGCATGGGTAACATCCCTAACATATTTGACATGGATTATTATTATTATTTATTACATATATTTATTTATATTTCTATTAACAACTCTGACTTTCGTTGCTTCATCTAGTCGCAACTGTAGCAACGGGAAATGGAATAAAGAAGCCTCCCCAATGATTTCTAAAGCTTAACGTGCACAACATCTAGTAAAGAATTAACAAACTTGTAGTTCAATGCCCCAGCGTAATCATCAAGCCTGAATGGTCTCAAAACAACAGTGTACTAAAAGACCAGGATTTTTTTTTATAAACATATAACAATTTCGACATCATTTCTTGTGGCACACATACTTTCCAGGAAAATGGATTTAAATATATCAGAATCATTGTAATGCTCAATCATTCATCATATTCAATAAACTAAATAAACTAATAAAACTTGTTAGTCTATTTGACTAACTAATATGAATTCATAAACAAGAATTTAAGTCCCAATCCATCCTCTATTAAACAAAGAGATGTGGAGATCCTTTATCATAATAGGAGTTATAAGGAAAGCGATTAACATGCAAAAATTTAGAGTTGCGTGATTGGATATCATATGCTTCTCTCTAGCTCAAATGAAACAATATGTCCATAGACAAAAGAATGAAACTAATAGGCCCGTAGACAAGGAAACATGGATTATGAATCAACCTAACAGGAAACATCACAATAGAACGAAAGGGGCTATATCAACGACTATGACTAGTTATATTCAAAATATATCTTATAACAAGAAATTAAGAAAGTCTCTTCAACACTATCAGAGATCAATATATCCAAACATAAAAGAATCTGTTTAGAGATGCCACATATACAGTTCTATGATGAACATGTTGTCCAAGAGGACTATAACTAAAATCAAGTTTTCAGGATGTTAGTAAAGGGATGGAAGATGATGAAGGTGTCGTCTAGGACACTCTAGCATTGATTCACGAAGAACATGGCCAAATTCATGTACTACGAGGGTGTGAGATTGAAATATGTCATTGATACGATGGAGAGGAGGCCCTTCTATTTCTACAACAAAGCTCAAATCACCAGAAATTACTAGGCTTATGAAAACACCTTGCAGGGTTTGGATTCTATTATCATCTATGCCATAAAAGAGAACAATAATCTCAATATTTATCGCATTTGAGGAGCCTTGGCTCTAGAGTAGTCCTCATCACTAGAAACAAGTTAAGCTTGTCTTTTAAAGCGAGCTTCGATCCTAGCAGGTGTATATTTAATGGAAATGTGAAACCTTTGGATGATCTTGTATATTTAATGCAAAGGAAGGAGTTTTGGTGAACCTAAATAGTGAATTTGATAGCTTGTCATTTCAGCAATTAATAGGGTGTTCATGACACAGTAATGCCACTTGCAACCATAACTTTGGTACACCTATCTCTAAATTTTCGACTTATTACACACCAAGATGTTGAGTTCGGTCATAGATCACACATCAACACGTGTCTAACACAACTCCTTTGGTATTTTGATAATATCCTCATGCAACCGATTTATCTCCATTAATTTCTCTGAACACGTCCTTAGACAAGTACACATATATTTAACCTTCAATTTATTACACACCAACCTGACAAGTTTTTGTCACAAACATCAATTTATTACACGCCAACACACACCTCAAGACGTCTCTCCACACAAATATTTAATTTCTATTAATATTAATATTGTCACACACCTCAACACGTCTCTCCACATAATTATTTAGTTTCTATTGATATTAATATTGTCTTCCGCCTTGAGTTTCTATATCATTGGAATTTGATGATACTAAGAAATTGCCATCAATTTTAATCTTTTATCGCCATAATAAAGAGTTCATCTCTTTCTTCATCCCCACGATCATGGTTTTGAAGTTTTTGGCTATCAATATGGTTCTAGATGTTAATGGTTTCGCTTTACCTATTTGTATTTTTAATTTTTTTTGAGGGTGTACCTACTTATGTTATGTATTGACCGGTGAAGTGAAGAGAGAAGAGTAGAATATGGGTTAAGTGCTAAAATGCCTACAATCTTTGGGGTTGGGGATGAGCTGGTATTTTTTTTAGTATCTGAGTTGTTTTTATTTTTAGTTTATTTATTTACCGTCAATATATATGGCTCATGTCCCTTTGCTATGTGTTAGAGTACACTTCAAGTAATCTAAATAAATATGTCCATCGATGGTAATATTGGTTATGGAGCTAAAGAAGATAGCTCAAATATCAAGAAGATATATGAGGGAATCTAGCCTTTCAAAATCATCCTGTGGATTCAATATTACATAATGGTATTGGCTCTAAGTCTACCATATTTATGTTGGGATACTGTTCTTGACCCTACTATTTATCTCACAAGTCCAATCAATTTTCAATTGTGTTGATAGTTCTTCCAATAATAGGTACCCTGAGGTCTTCTTGTGTTCGACAACCAGAAAGTATGTGGATAGGATTGTATGCGGATAGGATTGTATGCTAGGTCCAATCGAGAATATGATAGAGGTTATTTAATTCATCTTATATACCTATGCATTGACTAAAGAGTCCATAATGGAGGCCTTGGAAGTTTTTCATTAATGTCCACCGCCTCCTTTGAATTTATGGATTTCTGATCATACCCAATAAGCGTCGTACACTTGACAAGAGCGGTGTTGACAGAGGCTGAGATACACACACCATGTAAGTGCGAGCCTTACTTTCTTGTTAAGGCTAAGACTGCTAACTTCCTAGATGTTGACAAAAGAGAACGTGCATGCCTATTACCATCAACATCTTCCACTCCCCTTGATTCCACCGCACAACTTGAGATGGATTCGAAATACAATTCTCAAAAACTATCTTCCTTTAATTTGGTGGAACCTTTTTATTGTGTTTTCTAATTGGATCCACTCATGATTCACATGGGTCTTACTTATTTACTGGGTTTAATTACCTACATATCCAAACCCTTTGCAGAATTTAAAAGGAGTTTAATTACGTACTTATTTCTTGGGTTTAAGAGGAGTTCGAATTTAAAGGTTTTGTGGTCAAACCCGAACAAACTATAGGGCTAGTGAGTTCTGTACTATTCAGGAAGAAGATGAGAAGTGGATAGGTATAGTGCTTGGCATTTGCACTGGGCTTTGTGTGTTGACTTGTGACTTAGGATGTCTCTTAGGATGTAATGTAGGATGTCTCTTAGGATCGATGCTTGCGCTAAACTTGCGTTGGTTAGTCTATTGACTTGTGACTTGGGCCTGTGGGCTAACTTGTATGCCTCATTTCACTTTCCAATAAAACTCAAATGCAATATCAACCCAAAAACTAGCTGGATCCTGGATAGATCTTTTGTACATATCAAGATATTGTTGGAGAGAGGAAACCAAGGCCTGTTAGCTGAATTGATCGTTGGGCTTAACAAGAAGATCGTTCTCCTCAAAGGTGAAAGCCTCTCCCATAATTATAGCATTCGACGCATGGTGCACATAATTTGACCTGTCGAGCTACTTCCTCGGCATGCGGTGTATTGGTTCTTGCCTTCAATGCTTTACAAATGGTGCCATTTCAGAGCATGTCCATGGATTCAGATATCGTAGGGAATTTCTCAACCTGCATGGAGGATAATCCATGCAGCGAGGAGAAGACCTCTGAGCTTCGATGTCCAGGTCAGAGGAATTTCTAATGCTTCTAGAGGATATCACAGAGTTTTGGAAGAAAACAAGATCCTTTATAATAACCTTCAAGACCTCAAAGGAAGCATAAAGGTATACTATAGAATCAAACCCCATTTTGGAGGTCAATTTGACACCCACGGTGCAGTGGAATTTATTGGGGAAGATGGATCTCTACCTGTTAATACATAAAAAAATATGGGCAAAGATGTACAAAGGATATTCAATTTTAATAAGTTTTTTTTTTTTGGGCCATCTGCTTCACAAGAGGAGATTTACATAGATACACAGCCATTGATCTTGTTATCTCCTCAAATAAATCGATGGAGATTTTTCTTTTTAGGTGATAGATTGTGGTCCAAAAATTAATTTCTAAATTCTTTTTTAGGTATGTTAGAGAGTCTATTTTCTGTAAATAAACTTGGAAAGAACTTTTGATTTGGTTTTTTCAGGCAAAAGAGAGAATATCAGGTTTCGGTGGTTTAGGCGAGACTGAAAAGCACTCATTAACCACCGAAAGCCTTCGTTCTCGGTAGTTAAGGGGGAAAAGAAAAAGCCCAGTTAACCACCGAAAATATTTCCACGCGAAAAATGAAAAGCCCGTGATTTCGCACGAGCTAGCTATTAATTGGCATAATCATGAACACATAACCGTCAAAAGTCCATGGAGGTGGTGAGGTATGCATGTTATTATTGCATCTATCCGAAGATTGATACCCTGTTGTCCTTTTAACTACATTGGTCATTTCCGAATTAATTCTCGACAGAAACACAAAAAATCATGTGTGATTCCCGACTAACAGAAATGATTAGTCACATAACCCCACATTATCTCCAATCACGAGGACACAGATCCATTATGACCACGACTAATCTCTATTTTGATTCCATTTATTACTAATTCAAATCTGAGAGTCATTGTGACAGTCTTGAGCCCGTGATTTCATCAAGTAAACACATACTTAGAGGCCATAATACCATTTTTTGTGGTGATTTCCAAGTGGAGTTCGAGTTCAGTAGATGGTTATCGAGCCAATTGTCATACCAATCAAGCCAAGTCGAGTCATCAGGTAGTTTGAATTCCATACTGTTTCAATTTAATTCTATATCTCACCTAAACTCAAAATTTTCGGCTTGTATTCAATCAGTCTGTTGTTTAGATTTGGTTAATGGTTGAGATATGCAATCAAAACTCTGAGTCACCCTGTCTCATTTGTTTACTCTAATTCATACTCCCTGTCACCCTAAATCATAGATTATTTGTCTCCCTGGCTCGAAGAATTTCCTAAATCACAGGTACAGGTCAGCAATTACTAAATGCCGAAAGCAGGGCTAGTTCTAAGGGTTGAATTGGATGGAGTTTGGTACCTTGAGGCTCACCCTGAGGTGGCTGAGTTCTTTAAGAAAGTAGGAGTCTATGCATATTGTGAAAAAATGGCAGATTTCCACCAACATGTGTCTGAAACCTTTGCTATCTCATATGATGGAAGAGCAGCAATAGTGGGAAAAGAGGAGTTTGTGGTCGATGAGGCAGCCATAGCTGAGTTCACTGGTCTCCCTAGAACAGGGGATTGTTGGTTCAAATCAACTGTGCCTTCAAACATTGAATTTATATCCTACCTACAACCTCTACACAAGGATCTTATATGGAAAAAATACATACCAATGTCTTATCTAGAACCTAAGTGGTAATATCTCCTGAAGGCAATCTTTGTCTATATCACCTATGAAGGTAGATACAACAGAGTCATGTTTTATCACTTCAAGCTATTGAACCATTTTACAGGAAGGTCTCCCATCACTTTTCCCTTCTACCTGCACAAAGCTTTCACAAAAATGGCCAGATAAGTCAAGGCAAAGCCTACCAAAGTGGCTAGTAAATTGTCACACCAAGGCTTGATTACACTTATTATTAAAGAGTCATTGAAGAATAAACAAGTGGACTAGAATTACTTCCTATTTTGGAATGAATTCCAAACCAATTTTCAGCAGGATGAAAAGAGGAAGAAGTCCATTTCTAAGAAGTATCTGTAAGTTTTAAACCTGTGAAGTAAAGCAATGCATATAGATTCTTAAGCAATATAGAAATTAATCAATGGCTCATACACAAAGTACACAGAGATTTTTACCGAAAACCCTCAACCAGGAAAACCTTTCTTATTTTCATTATATCAAATTTCACCATTTGCCATACAATATATACAATGCTTTTAGGTATTCCATAGATACCAAAACCCTAATCCCTTAATCCGAGATTAATTTACAAATCAGCTAAAAATATTTGACGCAGTTGTCGTATCTGACGCACCCACACACACACATGCAAAGAATATAACACATACCCAACAGTATCTCACCCCTAAGAGCAGTCTAAGAAAGAGGAAGGCTATCTCACCACCAAGAGAAATGACAGAATCATCCTCTGCTAAAAGAAAAAGAACCAAAAGGAAGTTACAGTTTGAGGGTGAGCAGACCAAGGAACTTGCTGAAGGAGATAACCCTTTAAACTCACCATATAATGACTCAGAGCCAGAGCAGGAGTTAGCAGAGACACAAGGTGATGAACAGGCTGAGGAAGTTGTAGAATATTATCCCAACTTTCCCTCACCAACTCCTCCAGAGGAACACAGTCAACCATTAGCAAAAGCTTCTTCAAGCAAGCCTAAAGCATCCACATCTTAGAAAATCAATAAACTTCTGAAACAAATCTATGATATGGAAGTATTAGAAAAGGTTATTAAAAAGGAAAATACAGACTTGACTGAAAGAAATGCAGAACTTTTTAACATGAACCAAAGTCTCAAGAAAAAGAATGATAAAATCAAGGACAGGAACAGGGTGCTGATAAGGGAGAACATGAAGATGTACAGGCAGCTTAGACTTCTGAGGCTGAAGTTAAAAGAGTCTCAACCTCCAACACAGGATCAAATAGGTTTGGAAACTCTAGCCGTGTTAGCTACAACAATGGTAGATATACCACAGTCTTCCACACAACAAGTTGAAGTTCGTAGATCTGCACGAGGAAGAGTTGCATCATCAAAAAGACCTTGAACACTCAACAAAGCATCGAGGTAATCATTTTTGCAAATTTTGAAGTTTTGGGCAAAGCTAAATTTTTGGTGGTTTAGGCGAACAGGACGAATGTTCATTAACCACCGAAAGCAGAGCTTTTGGTAGTTAATACAACCAAAATTCCTCTGTGTTAACCACTGAAACCTGTAACTGGACAAAGAAAGATAAATGTTACACAGATCGAGGTTTTTTTTATCCAAATCATTTTAAAACACTCGTGATGGATAGATGATGAATTATATATTTAGTTTCAAGATCCATTTTTGGTGCATAATGATTAGAAAAGGTAGCCAAGTTGGTTTTGGCACCTATTTGGGTGGCAACAAATTAGGATTTTTTGCACATCTCAACAAATTCAAATTTTATCTCTTGGAAGAGTCATCAATCAGCCTTGGAAGGCTATTCTACACTGCACAAGAACTCTACAATATACGAAGACAATGAAATGTGGGATTGACCTCATTTTGAGGATCATTGCTTATCTTTTGCAAGTTAGTTTTGACTTTCTATTTTAGGCATATCTGATCCATTAATTCAGGATCTAGATACTATGTTGTAAAAGCTATAAAGATGAAAACAGAAGATGAACACAAGGTTCGATTTTGATTTCTATATTCTACTGTTTTGTATGAAAGACATTTCCTTTAATATATCAGCCTGTAAGCTTCTTTCATTTGTTATTGTCAAACCCTCCTTCATCTTTGTCTATGCATATGAGTGGAATTCATTCTTTTATCTCTGTTTAATGGTCCTATGGTAACTTTCATCTTACTTTTGATTGTTAAGCAAGAATCATAAGCATCTTTGGCTAGTTTGTTGACCCATCATATATATGGTTTATGTATGTTTTGGTTAACCGATTGGTTTTCTTATCCATTTGTTATACAAATCTATCTGACAAATAGATCTTGAAGGCCTTGTATTGCATGAATGTAGTTAGACTGTCTTGAAAATACAATACATAGGTTAAGATATTCATCTTGATCCAAACCCACACTTATTATTGAGAAAATAGTTTCCAAAAACATTAAGTTACCAGACATCTCTAACTTACAGCCTAGGAGAGTTTCCTGGAGTGATAACAAATTGGCATCGTTGCCGGTGATGAGAGATTGAAGCTCAACTTCCTTGGGAGACGACATAGATCCAGCTTTGATGATAGACAAAGCCTGGACATCATTTGGGTTGTAATCATCTATCTGGAGACTCCATTGAAAAAAAGTGGCTCTGAAAATATCTCACACCAAGGCGAACCAAGAAGGCCCACTGGCAGCACCAGTTACAGACCCTGAGAAGATCATCAGTAGGGGAAAGGATTTACTAAGACAGGCTTCCGGATCTGCAAAGACATCAAATCCAGGTATTCAAACCAACACTTCCTTTTTCATATCTAAAAGACCTCTAGTTGAATTCCCTGCTGCTGAAACTCATAGTTCTCAGAAAATTGAAATTGTATTCGAAAGATTGAAGGTTGAGGAGCCTTCAGTTTCCTCTAATGTTACAGACTCTATTTTTGAGCATGATATTACATCCAACCTTAAAGAGGTAATTACAGGGTCCCCTCAGCAAAAAGAAACCTCTTCTTCTTCTTCTTTGAATTCCTCACCCACAAAGTCTATAGAGGGTGTTTTCTATACTCATACTAATCTGCCTGTTCTCGAAGATATTTTACATGATCTGTCCTGTAAGGGAGAAGAAATCTTAGCCTTATTTCTTGGTCAGTTTTACAAGGCCTCTTATTTTCCACCCATTTCTGAAATTTTTTCTCAAAGTGAAGTGAGACAATCATTTGTTTAAACTCAGCTATCCCATATCAACCTTCATCTCCTGAAAATTCTTCCTCTGTATCGACCCCCACGATTGCCATGGCTGTCCCTTTAACCAAGATGGAACAAATCTTAGAAAATAGGTATGCTCCACTTGTCTTTCCCAATCCATTATCTTCCATGCCAACCAGAGATTATCAGAAATATATGCCAAATTTTACCAAAGCTGGGGATTATACTGCCGAAGAACATATAGAAGCTTTTTATGCTTATGATGAAAATATTAACATTTTAGAAGATGTGTGGACCAGATTTTTTGTGCATAGCTTGGATGGCCAAGCCCAGAAGTGGTTCAAAGAGAAACCGGAAAATTCAGTGACAGGTATTGAGAAACTAGATGAGGTGTTCTTAAAACACTGAGGAGAAAGAAGAGATCTTCTATATTACATTTCTGAATTCAAAAACTTAAGAAGAGAAGATGGGGAGTTGGTATCAGACTTCATAAAAAGATTTAATAGAATGTTCGGCAAGATCCCTGCAGAGATCAAGCCAAGTGATGCATCATGAAAGATCACATTTTCTGTTTCTTTTGATCCAGACTTTTATTTAATCCTTAGAGAAAAAAGATCAGCCACACTTGCTTTAATGCAAGATGTTGCTCTCGAAGTCGAATCAAATATTATGGCATCTCATAAACTCAAAGGAAAAGTTGAGAGAAATAATTTTTTTATTGAGCTCCCTTCTTCTTCTAATAGAAAAATGGAAAAGATGGCCAAGATGTTGGACAACTTGACATTTGAAATGTCAAAATTGAAGATTCACCAGCAAGGGAAAAAGAGCCAAATGCTTTTGTCCCTAGAAATCTAAATTCTTTCCCTTACAGAAGGAACAATCAACAAGTCCAGATCCTTCAAAGAGACAAGAATGTAGCTGATGATCAAAGAATCAGACCCCCTTTCCAAAATGGAATGCTAGAAGAGGGACAATAGCTATCTCATGATGAAGTTGAAGAAGTATATGACATAAATTGTTTTGGTGACGAAAACGATTCCTCCTTTTTGACACAAGTAGATTATGAAGAAGCCCAGATGGATCAGGAAATTCATGAGGCAAGTATTGAAGAATCTGTCTATCAGACAGATGATCAGCAAGGTTATAATTTAAGATCAAAAAATGTTGCCCCTAAACCATTGCCCACTGCTCCTGTGAAGAAGAAAGAAGTTGTTGCCAAGCAGCTTGCTGCTCCTGTAAAGTAGACCCCTATTTATGCAAAACAGTAATAGAAGCAATCTCATCCCCAAGTCAAGGAGTAAGCTATCCTCAGAGCTCCTTCTAATGAGGTAAAAACTTCTGACAAATCATCATTCTCTTTCAATTTTGAATCAGAAATTCAGAAAGTAAAAATACCTATGCCATTGAACGAGCTTATGAAGAATGACATTTTCAAGTCTGCCATCCTGAAGTCCCTTGAACCAAAGACCTCTTCATCTACTGATTTTG
>JASDQU010682028.1:82572-92631 GCA_032191745.1 Picea mariana
TTATCTATTAACTTTATTATTTAAATAATTTATTTTGTATTCACTTTGAATTATAGTGCACTCATCACTTCACTTTATTATTTACCTTCTAAAATCTCTTAAACCAATTTGACTACTTTTACCTTTTAGGGCTTCTAGATGATTCATGAGGGTTCTCCAACTTCACATGGCCATAACTCTCCAACTGTGACGAGTTATGTGACATTACACATACCACTGGAAATGGCATGACATGTAATATCCATACATAATAGTCTTTCCTGCAAATATATCAAAGCTCATACCATTATCCATCAAACAAAATTGGGTCCATTACCCAAACCTAGGTTCTCCAACTTCTCATGGACATAACTCTCTAACCGTGAGGAGTTATGTGACATTCCACATACCACCAAAAATGGAATGACATGTACTATCCATATAGAATAGTATTACCTTCAAATATATTAAACTCATATCATTATACATGAAACAACCTTGGGTCCATTACCCAAACCTTTGTGCTACAAGAATTTGCTACCATACTTTCTCCAAGGGTTGACATCAATCACTAAGGGTTGACATCAATCTACAATATCACTCTGCAATGGTTGAAATCAATGACAACCAACAATCCATACCAACTATCCATCAATCTAATCCAACTATCTGATAGTTATGTGGTGGGATCAGCTAAAACGATAATTTTAAGCCACCATCCTTTGATGGTGAAAGATAAATGGAAGATGATGTTGAAGCATGGTTTCTTGGACTTGGGAGGTATTTTCAATTGCATAACTACTCATCAAACCTAGAAGCTAGAATTGTCACATACCATTTACATGGGAAATTTGTTATGTGGTGGGATCAACTGAAGCAAGTTGAGCACATTAATGAGAGTAGGAGCACTTGGAAGCAGTTCAATAAATATTTTCCAAAGGAGTACCTTTCAGAGCACTTCTATGACAAGAAAATGTAGGATTTCTTTGAAATCGGGCTAGGAAGCATGACCATGGAAGAGTATGAAAAGAAGTTCCTGGGGATGCTAAATTATGTGGGGTTTATAAAATATGAGAAGGTGAAAATACAAAGGTTCTTGAGTGGACTTCCACCCTTTTATAAAGAGAATATTCAATATGATGAACCCAGGACTTTGACTAAGACCATTAGGAAGGCTAAGTACCTGTATGAGAAAGGAAAGGGCATAGAGTCTTTCCATAAATCTTGGAAGGATAAGAATAAGGAGAAGTATAACCAGAGAAAGAAAGGATTCAAACCTCCTTTCAATAGAAATAACCCAAATAAAAACCACCCCGACCAGTATGCTAAGGATGAATCCAAGAGAGAAAACTACTTGGGAAAAAGGCGAAGACCACCAATCCAATGTTGGGGATGAAAATAAGATCAACTATACAAGGATTTCCCTCATAGAAAGGACAAAGTGAATACCATGCACAACATCCAAGATGCTACAACAATAGAAGACATGGGAAGAATATATGCAGCCTTAAATGATTGACAAGCAGAGTACCAATCCAATATGATCAAGGTGGAAGGTAAGATCATTAATTAGCATGTTTCTATTTTAGTTGATTCATGGGAAATTCATTGTTACATTGATCCTAAAATGGTGGATAGATTACATTTGGAGAAAATTAAGCTTGAAAAATAAAGTTTGGTTCAACTAGCCACTGGAACCAAAAGGAGAATCCATGATATGGTCAAAGGTTGTTCCATAAGTCTTAATAGTGTGGATATTAATGTTGATATAAATATTATACCATTTGGGTCTTATGATATTACAATTGGAATGTATTGGTTGGACAAGCATCATGATGTCCTAGATTGTCATAACAAGACATCTACATGTCTTGATGAAGAAAGAAAACATAGCACTATGAAGGGAATTCTAAGATCCATCTCTATAAGGGAGATTTCATCCTTACAACTGAAGAGATGTTTCAGAAAAGCATGACAATTGTATGCAGCCCATGGGGAGTGTTATCACATGCTAATTTGCATTAATTTTTCTCAAAGCATCTTGTCCTTGTGCTATCTTTTCAATCAGTTTTTAAACTTTTTCACCAGCTCTGTCAAGCTCCCATCACCTAAATCCTTCACTCAATTGATCATCCAAAATAGTCATGTCCCCCATGAGTAAAAAATTGGCAAATATCCCAAGCCTATACCTAGCCTTAATGCTTATCTAAATCCCTTAGTTCCATCACTTCATTCATTTTTACCCTTATTTTCATATTCCCGTTGAAAATAAAAAATATTCCTTTTATTAAGCACCCTTATCCTATCCACAAAGTCATGTGATAAGCCTCATATGCCCAAAGTACTTAGAAAATAGAAAAAGGGTTTATTATTATAAATATTTTTATATTAAAATATTTATATTAATATTTGATCAAATATTCAACTTATGGCATCATGTCAAATCATGGACACAAATCTCAATTTATAATATGGAAAAGTCAAAGGATGGATGGAGGGTGCACATACCTATTAGACATAACATTAATGTGGAGATTAATTATTTGAAGGCAGGCCGATATATAAACCGATGGTTTTTGGTTGGGAGACATGTCCTTACGTGGTGAATATCGGGGGTAAAAGTAGTATGGATATAATAAATGCAACTATTTATCATATAGTTTATGTGTGGCGTATTTTTGAGGAATGCATTTCAATAATAATTATGGAATTTTCAATAAATGAGATTCTTCCTCACGATGAAAATGTTTTAGAGAGGTAAAATTTAAGTTTTACAAATTAAAGAGAGTAATGTTTAGTTCCATGGAAAAGAATTAAATGGAAAGATGGACGTGAAAAGAAGACTTGGATAATTTTTATCCAAAGGTTTTACAGAAGTAAAAGAAGAAGATCAAAAGTATTTTACCAAAGATAGTAAACAAGACATGGTTTTCAAAACCATGGGAAACAAACCAGTAAATGGTTTTCACAGTGAAATGGTAAATTGGAAAAAACAAGACACAGTAAATGTTTTTCACAATGAAATGGTAAATTGGAAAAACAAGACATGGTATATGTTTTTCACAATGAAATGGTAAATTGGGAAAAACAAGAAATGGTTTTCAAATCCATGGAAAGCAATAAATAAATGGTTTTTCAAAACCAAGGGCATGAGTTAAATTATGGAAATTTAATTTTAAAGGATAAACAATATTTGGGAATTATTTTTATTAAAATATATTTGTAACACCCTGTTTCCCCCAGTTTGAAAAATAACTGGACTAGCCAAGAACTGTGGCAAACTCAGAAATGAGAGTGTGTGATGTGAATGGACCTTGTGGAAAAGGTCGATGAATGTGAATACTATTATGAATTTATATTGCAGGATTGCTGAGATGAGATATGATGAAAAAGAGACCATGATGGCTAAAGAAAGGTGGTGGAAGGCACCTGGAAAGGTGGCGTTAACTTCCATTGAAAATCAATACTGTATTTGGACTTCACTGGCCCAAAGAACCAAAAGCGGCTCGCTGGCCTCGAATTAATGTCTCACAGGCTGGTAGGTAGATGGCTCCTCAGGAATTAATGAGGGATGGGGAGGTGAACTGCCCATCCGTAGAGCCGTCAGGCCTGACCAGCACGAGGGAAATCGTGCCACACACAACCTCGCAAGAGGATAAGGCGTGGGGAAGAAGCGATTGGGGAGGAGATGCGAGGGGAGAAAGAGAACTCTGGTGATATGCAGAGTGAGTGATAGCAGAGAGGAAGGAGAGTAACTTTCGCTCCTAGTCACTGGAAAAAGGAGATGCAGTCTCACAGCATCGTGGTCTTAGCTCGGGGGTGGCTAGTGGTAAATCCGATGGCAGTCGACGAGCCTACAGTTGGGTGGAAACGAGAACCCCTCTCAGTAGTTGTATAACCCTTGGTGTTACTTTCTGATAAGTGTTTTTCCTTTGGCATCTTGAAATATATGTATTCTGACAATTATGCTCATAAGCTGTGATATTGTGAATAATTTCAGTATAAGAATGTCTGTATGATTTTTTGATCAGTACTGGTAGTTGTATATTTATAATGGAAAGACTACGTATGGCTTATGTTCTCTTAAATTGTTATATATATTCATATTGATCTAATTCAGACTTCACACCTGGTTCTCGGGAGAGAGACACCCTTATTTGCCTCAGATAGTACCCTGGGTAAACCTCCCCATAGAGATACCCATCTTGAAAATCCCATCAAGAACCTGGAAGGAGGACGTGAAGGTGCAAGGCCTTAAGAAATCCCTGATAAGTATCGAATCGACGGACGAGATCCCGTCACGAGATCTGTGGTCACTCATGACCATCAAATAAGAAGAATAAGATGGAAAGTTAAGTACCTTAACCTTGATAGGTGTTAATTGAAGGATGAGATCCCATCAAGAAATCTGTGGTCACTCATGACCGTTAGATTTGGTAGGAGAAAGTAGGATGTTAAGTGCCTTACCCCTATGAATTTCTGTTTTTTCATGGGTAGTGAAGAGATCGGGACCGTAGATCCCCAAGGTCCATGAGAGCATCCAGACCATTGATCTTTCCACGTCCAAGAAGTTGTGGGAGAGCACACAAGTTAGGAACCTGTCTGAGCTGTTAGATCTCGGCTGGAAAACATGACAACCGTTGGATCTGTCAGGAGATACCCAAGGGATAAACCCCCAGTGAATAGGGGCGAAAGCCCCGAAATAGATCTGGACTATTTGAATAATGGAGGCCACATGTCAAGAGATTTTCCACTTCGGGAAATCGGGAGTCGACAACTCGGGAGTTCTGGTAATGAAAGATCAGGGCATTCCATGGTAGAAACCCCGAAGTAGATTTGGGTTGTCCGATTAAAGGAGGCCACGTGTCGTGAGATTTCCCATTTCGGGAAATCGGGAATCGAGAACTTAGGAGTTTTGGTGATGAGATATCAGGATGTTCTATGGTGGAAACCCCAAAGCAGTTGTAGACCGACCGATTCCTGGAGGCTACATGTCGAGATATTACCCATTTCGAGAAATCGGGGATCGAGGATTCAGGAGTCCTGTTGACAAGAGGTTGGGCTCTCGCCTTGAAAAATATTGATGAAAGAGAGACCTTGGTCATATGGGAAGAGGTCATATCGACCAAGGCATAACCCAAGGGGATAATCACCAATTTAGGCTTGTTTGGCACTTTTACGTTTCGGCACTCGGGATACCGAAGGGCATGTTCCCTTGTGCTCTCAAACCCCGAAATCCTGACTTATAAATATCGAGATGTTAACATGTGGTTAAGCTCTGATGAATGGACAGGATCCTCTCAGAGGATCCAGGGTCTGGGATGACCATGAGATGTGAGGAAGAGACGTTGGCTTTAAGCTGGGGCACGAATGCGCATTAGGGTAAGTGGCGAGAAGATTTGGACGGCCAGAATCCACCCTCCCAGATCTACGGCTGAGGCTTCATTTCGGAGCCCCCTTGTTGTTCTACCTTTAGCAGTGAGGGGGGGGGGTCTGGAATTGAACGCGCAACTCTTGAACAGTCAGGATTTATTTTCCTTGATTAATGGCGTTTAGGTGAATTCTGGACCCCCCTTTCCATTCTGCCTTTAATGGGGGGGGGGTCCAGAATGGTGTGGCGTGTGAAGTGGGACCCACATCCTATCACCTCTCCCTTTGGGTCATGTTTCCCCTCTTGCCACCTATACTCCACTCAACCACGTGACAGGGCCATTCCTAATGTCCATTCGCTAACCCTATTGGGATTTGTCCCTATTGGCCAGTCACTAGCCCTGTCGAGGTTCGACGGTTGCAAAGTTGAACGATTCGACATTCTTGTAGTGCCAAGGCGTGAAATAAAAGAAGCGCCATGATTATTTGACCTGTGATCCTGACCCGTGATGACATGGGAGAAGAGAGAGAGAGAGTTAGCTTACGCTAGGCCTCCATAGATATTTCGGGGGCTTTGATTCTGTAGAAATCAACGAAAACTTGATTATGGTAGTGGGTGCGTAACAAACTGGTATCAGAGCATGGTGAAAGTACTCGGCCTAATTGGGCTCATGAACGAGTTGCGCATAAGCTCCCTTTGAAGCACTCCTAAGAGGAGTAACCCCCTAGCTTAACTCTCTTATCCAGGATCAAAACTTGGAAACGAGAACCCGACTCTGTATGCATGTGAAATAGTTATGAATGTATGCGTAGGTTATAAAAATTTATCTAACTCTTGACTAATAACCATCATTTGTCTTTTCACCCAAGCAAACGATCAGCCATGGGAATTTACAGATGCAGAGAATGGTGACTCACCAAGAGATGGGAGAAGGCTCCCATAATAGAGACAAAGAGTCTGACGAAAGAAGAGCAATAGGAACCCCTCCAGATCTAGCTGAGACTATGAGGAGTCTCATGGTTGAATTGCAAAGCTACAAGGCTGACAATGAAAGGATGATGAAAGAACAAGAAAAGAAAACTGAAGTTAATGCAGTTTTACTATAGAGCTTATCCTACCTACAACGAAAAATGCAGCATGAACCCAGGATATAGAAAAATGGTCATATCAGTGGCCATACTGAGAGGAGAACCTCAAGGAAGGTCCACCCCAGAGGTAAAGGAACAATGCTAGATTATTCCTCTGAGAAGGAAGCTGGCGATTCAAAAGTCTCTTCAAGCAGCAGGACTGGTTCCTATTCTCGAAGAAAATAGAAGAAGCACAAGACTTCCGAGGGTCATAAATTTGAGGAATTAAGAAAGGCCAAACCTCCCTCCTTCGATGGTGAGATAAAGAAGGAAGAGTAAGTAGAGGCCTGGCTACTTGGACTGAAGAAATATTTCAGAGTCCATGATTTTTTAGAGAATTTGAAAGCTTGAGTGGCCACTTTCAATCTGAACGGAAAAGCTTCCATTTGGTGGGAAGATCTTAAGAATGTGAAAGGGGTTCACGAGGAGGACCTGTCCTGGAAACAGTTTGAGAAATACTTTCAGAAGAAGTATTTGTCGGAAAAATATTTCGACGATAAGACAAAAGAGTTTTATGAACTCAAACTAGGGAAACTCACTATAGAGGAATATGTCAAAAAATTCCTCGACTTATTGAGATATGTACCCTACATCAAAGCAGAGAAGGTGAAGGTGCAAGTCTTCATCAGTGGGCTACCCAAGGAATACCAGAACAGAATTGAATTTGATGAGCCAAAGACCTTAGAAGACACTATTTGAAAGGAAACATATTGTCATGAACAATATGGACATCGGGCAGAGTCTCATGGAGACTGGATATAGAAGAGTCGTTCGAGATTTTAGAAAAAGGGGATCAAATCCTCAGGATTGAAGAACTACAAGAAGAACCCTAGAATGAACTTTCCATCCCGGAGTGTACTCCAACAGAACTTTTCCTCATCGGACGAAAATAAAACTTTTGGACCTATACCAGTAAAAACGGATAACCCAAAGAGAGAACCTTTGAAATGTTGGGGTTGCAGAGAAGAGCATCTCCTGAGAGACTATCCACACTGACAACAGAACAGTCAAAAATTTTATAACATTTAGGAAGCTACCATAGTCAATGATGTGGCAAGGAGTGTGCCGCAGATTTATGCAGCATTGGATAATAACCAAGTTGACCACCAAGCTTCAGTGGTGGAAATAGAAGGTATGATTTTCAACCATCTGCTGTCTGTTTTGATTGACCCTAGTTCAAATTTGAGTTATATAGCCCCTAAATTTGTTGATAAGTGTAAACTACAGCCAAAAAAACAAACTAAGCCATGGTTGGTACAGTTAGCCACTGGCACCAAAAGAAGGGTAGCAAAGGTCATACCAGCCTGCCAATTAATGTTGGGTGAATTTCCCACCCAAGCAACCCTTAACGTATTACCCCTAGGATCATATGATCTGTTGATTGGTATGGATTGGATAGCCACCCATAAAGCCAGAATGGACTGCTACCATAAAACCTTGGAGTGTGTAAGTAAAGAAGGGAGAAGGATAACCCTTCAAGGGATCTGAAAACCTGTCTCGGTGAGGCAAATATCAGCCCTGCAAATGAGAAAGTATTTCTGAAAAGGATGTCCCCTATATGCAATACAGGTGTTGAAAACAATCGAAGGTGATAAACCAAGCCCTGATGATCACCCTATCCTGAGAGAATACAAAGATGTGTTTCCAGAAGAGGTACTAGGTCTACCTCTAAGAAGAGACATTGACTTCTCAATAGAACTCGCACCAGGAGCAGTGCCGGTGTCTAGGACACCCTACCATATGAGCACACCTGAGTTAGTGGAACTTAAATTGCAATTGAAATAAATGATGGAAAAGGGTTATATTCGACCCAGCATGTCCCCATGGGGAGCACCAGTCCTGTTTTTGAAAAAGAAGGATGGCACCCTTAGACTATGTATAGATTATAGACAACTCAATAAAGTAACCATAAATAACAAGTACCCGTTTTCCAGGATCAATGATCTATTTGATTAGTTGGGAGGTGCGTCTATTTTCTCAAAGATTGACTTGAGTTCAGGATACCATCAAGTCCGAATCAAGGGTGAAGACATCCATAAAAATTCTTTCTAGACACAGTATGGTCACTATGAGTTTGTGGTAGTGCCATTTGGGTTAACCAATGCCCCTGCCACTTTCATGTGCTTAATGAATAATGTACTCAGTAAATTTTTAGATAATTTTGTACTAGTTTTTATTGATGACATATTAATCTACTCTAAGAATAGAGAAGAACATGAAGAGCATATTAGACTTGTGATGCAAGTGCTAAGAGAGCATCAAATCTATGCTAAATTCAGCAAATGTGACTTCTTTCAGAAGCAAATACATTACTTGGGACATGTTCTGTCTGAGGAAGGGGTGGCAGTAGATCTTGACAAGATCAGGTCTATCATGGAATGGGATGCCCCGAAGGATGTTTCAGACAACATATCCTTTATGGGATTAGAAAGATACTATAGGAGATTTATAAAAAGATTCTCCAAGATTGGTTGTCCAATCACTGTCCTCTAGAAGAAGGGGACAAAATTCTTGTGGACACAGAAATGTGAAGAAAGATTCCAAACCATGAAACATCTACTGACCCATGCACCCATGTTGAAAATCGCTGACCCAGAAGATGACTTCCTTGTGTGCACAGATGCTTGTAATGAAGGGCTCGGAGGATTCCTTATGCAGAAAGGAAGTGTGATCTGCTATGAATCCCGAAAATTGAACGAACATGAAGTCAACTATGTGACTCATGATCTAGAACTGGCTGCCATAGTGCATGCCTTGAAAATGTGGAGGCATTAACTCTTGGGAAGAAAATTTGTACTTATGACAAGCTAGATGGATGGCCCTCCTTAGAGAATTTGATTTTGAAATCAAACACATAAAAGGGAAAGAAAATAGGGTGGCCGATGCCCTTAGCAGAAGCATGAAAATAATTCACCTGGTAGCAGTGAGTACCTGCGAGATAGATGCCAAGAACAGAGTCAGAAATGCACAAGAGACAGATCCCTTCGTTCAGACAGTGACCCTGTACCTATAGCAAGAACCTGCTGGAGTGAAATATGAAGGCTACCAGATGACCAAAGGAGGTATTCTCACTTACAGAGATAGACTGTATGTTCCAAACTGTGACAACTTTAAGAGGTTCATTATGGATGAACTACATAAAAGACCATATATTGGTCACCCAGGATACCAGAAAAGGATCACTGCCACCCGGAAACAATTTTATTGGCCGAGATTGAAGAAAGACACAACTGAATATTTGGCCCGATGCATAGAATGCCAACATGTTAAAGAAAAAAATCGACACCCAGCAGGACTATTGCAACCTTTACCCATCCCAGAATGGAAATGGGAAACCATCTCCATGGATTTTATCACTCGATTGCCAACTTCAACCAAACAAAATGATGCCATTATGGTAGTGGTGGATAAACTGAGCAAGTATGCTCATTTCATCCCCGTCAAATCAACCTTCAAGGTGATAGATATCGCCCAGGTATTCATGAAAGAGGTATTCAGACTGCACAGTATGCCGAAAGAGATAATGTCTGACAGAGACACAAAATTTACTTCCAATTTTTGGAAATCACTAATGGCTGGTTT
>JASDQU010682029.1:9371-21311 GCA_032191745.1 Picea mariana
ATTGTTAATGAGGATTCATCTTCCAAGTCAAGAAAATCAAGTCAAGTCAATTGTAAAGTACACATGCTAATGTCAATTATCAGTGCTAGGTTAAGGTCAAATTTAGCTAAGACTCCAACTTAATGTTACTCGAGTTTGAGAAGCCTATTGAGGTTAACCAATGAACTCTATCAACCATAGGAGGTTGATGTCGATTCAAATTCCCTACTTACAAAAGTAATGACCCTTCATTAACTACCAATGTAGTTGAAGGGATTTTGTTTTAATATGCTTCAAGATGTATCGGTTAAACTAATGATAGCATTGTCCAACCTTGACACCAAAACAACTTGGAATGCCAAACCAACAAATGTGTTTAAGTACTTGTGATTCATCTCAACCATCTAAGAAACTACAAGGGGTTCTAACATAAGTAAAACATAAAGTGTAAGCAAATTAGCAAAGATATTAAGAATAAATACATTATCATGTGCTACTTATGTGATAGCATGGACAATACTGGATAGGCCTAAGCTTCTAATAAGGACCCTCAAAACATTATGTCTACAATTGAAGTTAGATGATTTGTCCACCCACATATTTATGCTATGTGCTAAGGCTTCATTGATTATTGTCAAAATTAAATAATGCCATGCCCGACAAACTATCACAAACTTAGCATGTGTGACCACTACCAACATAAGTTATAAGAAATTTAAGTGGAACATAAAAGTATAAGCAATTTAACCTTAAATAAAGGATGCATGTGAAGTTAACAAATATATTAAGGATAAATACATTATCACATGCTAGTTCTATGATAGTGTGTACAATATTAAAGAGGCCTAGGATTTTGATAAGGGTYCTTAAAACATTCTCTCTACAATTGAAGTTAGATGATTTGTTCACCCACGTATTTATGCCATGTGCTAAAGCTTTATTGATTCTTGTCATCCTTGAATAATGCCTTGCTCGACAAACTTTAACAAACTTAGCATGTGTGACCACTACCAACATTTCATCACACACAATTGATGTTGAACCTTYTCCRTACCAATCCTTCTTGGGGCTAGCTCGTCAACAACACACTGTGCCACCTCAACAACAACTTAGCATGCTACATTAGCACTACATCACAACATAGATGGRCCACACAAATGACATGTTGGGTGATCAAAGTGGACCAACTCAACCTAGGAAACACCTTGGAGTCAATGGAAGATATGGTTGACTTTATTTCAAGGAGTGATACAACAATCATCCTCATTCATTATACATAAGGATGATTAGAGTGTGTTGGCATGAATAATCATTTGATTATCCATTTATTGTATAATATGTCATCATATGTACTTATAAACTTCTTAGATAGTAGTTTGTGGATTCTAATATTTTTTTGTATCTTGTTGAGATCATGCTCACACAGTGGTAATCTGTAACACCCTGTTTCCCCCAATTTGTAAAAATAACTATATTGGCCAAGAACTATGCAAACTCAAAGATGTGAATGTTTGATTTGACGGACCTTTGTATAAAAGGTCGATGAATGTAAATTATGTTATGAATATGTGTTGCATGACTGCTGGGAGGGGGATGTGCTAAAAGAGACCACGATGGCTAATGAGAGGTGGTGGAAGGGACCTGGAATGGTTGCATTAACTTCCACCGAGCCAATACCGTACTGGTTTTTACTTGCTCAAAGACCAAAGCAACTCTCTAACCCTGGAATGGATTTCCCATCAGATTGGTAGGTGGGGAGGCTCCTCAAGAGTTAATTGGGGGTGAACCGCCCATCCGTAAAATCTCTCAGACCTGACCACGGATGGGGAAATTTGCACCACATGCAATCTTGTAGAGAAAAAGGCAAGAGAGGAAGTGTGGTAAAGGGTAGAGAGAGAGAGCGCGCGATAAGGATCGCAGAAGAGAACTGGAGAAACTCTGGAAACACAAGGAGTTCAGAACATAGGAGAAGGAGAGTAACCTTCGTCCTGGATTATTTTTCTATATCAAGAGAAGGAGAGTAACCTTCGTCCTTGACTTCCGTTGAGCTGGAAGTAGGAGACTGAATCTCAAAGCATCATGGTCTAGCTCGGGGGTGGCTTGTGGTAAATCCGTTTGGAGTCACTGAGCCTACGGTTGGGTGGAAATGAGCACCCCTCTTAGTAGTTGCATCATGCCTGGTGGATCTGATAAGTGTTTTATGCCTTGTATTTTGAATTGAATATCATGAATACATGCTCATGTTTATATGCCCATAATGATTTATGTGTGGAATGATTGTCCGGTGTTTTAGACTGGAAATAATGGATGCATGTGTATACTTACATGCCATAGTTGGTTTATGTACAAATGATTAAGTCTGGGGCATGAGTTCGCTCCACTGAGAATCGTCTTGTTTGCTTGATTCTCGTAATATTCTAGGAAGGCTCCTCGAGAGTACTCTTCCCCAGAAATTACCCCATAAACCTTGGAACCGTACCGAACCTTTACCCAGAGACTTAACTAAGATCAGGGACAATTGCCCAAGAACCGTCTGAAGGTTCGTGCGATCCAGGTCTGGAAACCTTATGCAAGAAAGAGTATCTCTCCAAGGTCTCGAAGTCGTGGGAGTTTGAAGCTCCGAGAGGTTGAATTTCGTGATTCAAGCTCATAAAGGATAGCGAGTCCAATTATCGAAAGAGAATACCCCATCGTTTGGTAGACAAATGGTTAGAATCCTTTTGGAAATATCCCAGATCTATCAAGACCGACGGATCTAGAGGAGGAGCACAGGCGTTAACACCTCGACCCTTTCAGCCTTCGCAAGTAGCGATGGGATCCAGGACCGTAGATCAAGACCGTAGATATAAGGATCTGTCGGAGCTCTATTGACCGTCGATCTTAACCTTTGCATAGGCAGGAGAGTGGACTAGACAACGTCCTGAAAGTCCCGAAGTATTCAGAACCGTCCATTGGCATAGGACGCGTGGCAGTCGGGTAGCATTTCGCTGACTCGCGACTTGGAGTGGTCAAGGGTAGGACTGCACGAACTCATGATTTGCGAAATCACGACGTGATCATGGTCGTTGGATCCAAGCCATGGGAGAACCGTTGGATCAAAACCTCCGCGTGGTATCACGTATCAAGGGTTCAAAGGTTGAAAGAACTTATTTTCAACTGCAGAAGTCGCAAAGTGTCGAGCATCGAGGGCTCGTGCAAACACATGGCACATCGTTAGGTGGGGACTGCGTGGTTGACAGGTGACGTAACAACAAGCACCCAGAGAAAGGTGGAAGCGGGTGACAGGTGGTGGACACATGTCGCTTGGGAAAGAGTCAATCCATTATTGACTTATCGTGTTCCGGGGATTTGCAAAGGAGGAGTACGAGAGCTCAACACTCCAACTCACGAAGTCGCGAGATGCGAGTAGTGCTAGTGTTTAGCCTAGCCTACCGTTATATGTAGCAGGCGCTAATGAGGAGGGAGCCATACCCGTATCGCATTTCAGGTATCGACATTTGGAGAAAGAGGAGTCGAGAGCCTTGACTCTCCAACTCACGAGTTGCGAAAGGCGCTTGCGCTAAGGCCAGGTTGTTTCGCTTAGAGGAGGATAAGGGATGGGATGGTCTGCGCTAGGCCCTGTAGAAATTCAGGGATTCTGTCCCTCGAAGAAAAGACAAAAAAAAATAAAAATTAGTCGTTGTAGTGGGTGTGTGACATAAACCATACACTACATTGGCACACAACTCTTTCTTATAGCATTGAGATCTCCACTTCAAATTTGTATCAGTTGTATTGACAATACACTATACAAATCGAGAAATCTCTTTATACCTTTGGTGTTTTCATTTTTTATGGTTGTCAAACTAGTTTACTAGTTTATTGCCAAGTGTGTGTATGCAAATAAGTTTAAGCATCTACCTTTCAATCTTTTGGGTCACTTTATAAACTATGCATAGCTTAGTTTTTTTTTTAAATAGTCAATTGTGCACTCCTTGGGTTAATTTTTTTGCTTCGCCAAGTCACAAAATCATGCATATCTACTCTTTTTTGGGTCAGGCATAATAGTAATATGCTTTGATCCTAACTTTCATCGTTATGCATCCACTCCATATATTGTGCATTGTTTGTGTTGTGTTTGTTTGTTGTGTTTTCATAATGCAACCTACAAAGGTCTTTGTTGTAAATCTCAATACCCTTATTCTTGAAATCCCTAATCCCTTACAATTGATCCAGGTGGATATCGGTGGCCACCCATCTATTCCAACTATCTTAAAACAGTTTTATGGCAACTTATTATTTTTAGCTGTTTTTCGGTTCCTAAACTTCCAGGGCCATTTTAAGTGCCTAAATGAAGTTTTTTTGGGATCAAACACCTCAATGTTAATCAAAGATTGTAATTGATCCCCAAAATGAATCTCCTCGATGATACCTTTCCAACGAGCTATCATGCGCCCCAAATGAAGATTGTATGCCAAAGTTACGCCCCCGGGAAGTTGATACACCAAACTACCCAAAATAGGGTCCACAAAATTGTTGGTTTTTCATCTTCCGAGGTTAGGGTTTTGGATTTTATTTATGTTAAAAAGGCCTTGGAGCCTCATTGTAACAATCATCTTCTTGCGAACTACCGGCCTGCGCTCTGTAAAAATCGGTGCTAGTTACAACCCCTGCGTGCACGCTCTAATGGCTCCCTCCGAGGGAGGGGATCTGCCCCCAGGATCTCTGTCCCTAGATCTGCAGGCGCTCATCTCTTCATATGTTAAAGCTCCCAGGCCCCTGCCCTCCCGATTCGTCAAAAAGGCAGTCGAAATCCCTAAGGTTGCAGTATTCACTCCTTCAGTGCGATCTTTGGCACTCAAACTCACAGATCGAGGATTAATAGGCCAATTCATAGGATTGTGGCCTTACCCAAAAGAAATGCACATCTGGTTGGAATAAAACTGGTGCAAGTTGAAAGGGACAATTGTCGACAACCTTTTGTGGTAAGGGATTCTTCACCTTTTTGTTCGAAAAAGAAGAAGATAGAGATTTGATTTTTCAAAGTGGTCCCTATTTCATAGGTGCCAGAGGAATGTATTTGAACAAATGGACTCCAGATTCTAGCCCAGAGAATGACATCCCCTCAACAGTTTCAGTATGGGTGAGGCTGCCCTTCCTTCCCCTCCACTATTGGAATGATGAAACAATAAGAAACATATGAAACACCCTAGGAAAGTACATTGATCATGCTGAACCCTGAGAAGGCCTTCAGGCCTGAGCCAGACTGTGTGTAGAAGTGGATATGGAAAAAAGTCTCCCTGAAGCAATACAATTGAACCTGGACAACTGGTCTTACATCCAACAGGTAGACTATGAACAAAATCCCTTCAAATATAAAATCTGCCATGAATATGGACACTTTGCCAAATCTTGTCCCCAGGCCAAAGACATGTAGGACCAAGATCCCAAACAATATTAGTGGCAATAGCCAAAAAGGAAAAAAACAAATGGGAAAACCCAACCCATGCCGACTCAAAATCGAAGGGAAAAACCTCCTGATCGAAAAGAAAAAAGTCTTGAATCCCCACAAAAACGAGAATCAAGCCACAATCGATATGCACAGCTTCACCAAGATGGAAATCCAGAAGAATTCAGGGAATCCTAGGAAGAAAACAATGGAAAGGGACAAGAAGAGCAAGGAAAAGGAAATGACAAATACCCAAAGAAGGAAAAAGAAGTCTTGGATCTAAGTAGAGAATCCTCAAAATCTCTACACACCCAAAACATGCAAAACATGGAAAATCCAGAAATGTCAGAAGAAGTAAGACAAGATTCCTCAGAAAGTGAATCTGATCTGGAATTAACTCAAACTACAAACAACAAGAGACCTGGAAGGAAATCACACAAAAATAAAACAGAATTGACAACAAATAGAGAAAAGGAACTAGGGATACAAAAAACTATTGAGGAAACCCTAAAGAAAGATGGAAAATCTGGGAAGAACAAGGCATCCCAACATAAAGGAACAAATTCACAGCCCTCAAGAGGGGGGGGGCACCCAAACACCCTGATAAATGATGAAAATCGTCTCCTGGAATTGTAGGGGATTAGGAAGTAATCTCAAGAAAGAAGAAGTCAACAAATTGATACAAGCAGAAAAACCTTCAATCCTCATGCTCCAGGAGATGAAAATGACGGAGCAAGAAACCCTCAAAGACCTGCAAAAAATATGGATCAATTGCGATGGCCATGCAATGATCTTCATAGGCGCTTCACGCGAAATCAAAATTCTATGAAAGATGGAAGATTTCGACCTACAAGCGCAACTGCAAACCCAATTCTGGCTTATGGTAAATCTTCTCAATAAAGCTTCAGGTATGCTTTTTTCCATCATCAATGTTTACATGCCAAACAATTATAATGAAAAAATTGATTGTTGGCAATCCTTGATAGACCTTGCTAAGGAAACCCCCCCCAGAATCTCATTATTGCAGGTGACTTCAACACAACCAGAGCCTCAAAGGAAAAAAGAGGAGGCTCGGTGGTAAGAGATCAATTTTGGGAAAGACTGGAGGACCTTCTCTCGGAATTGGATCTCTATGATGTTCCCTCGAACAAGGGAATCTACACTTGGAATAATAGAAGAGCAGGGTCTGGACACATAGCCGCAAGATTAGATAGATTTATGATTAGCAACTCATTTATTGTCCCTCCCCGACAAGCCTTGCTCAACGAATCTTCCTTGGGCGGGCTCAGATTACCACCCCATAAGACTGACCTTCGAATCTCAATAGAACTGAGGTCCTATTCCCTTCAAACTAAACCCCCTCTGGTTGGACAGACCTGAGCTCATTCAATCCATATCCAAGATATGGAACCAGTGGATCACAGGTTCTCCAAACTACATTTGGGAGCAGAAGCTCAAACTAGTCAAGGATCTCTTAAAGAGCTAGGCTAAAAACAATTTGCACAACAAATCAAAAGACAAAAAGTCCCAACTAGAGGCTCTTCAAGATGAAATGGAAATCATAGAGATTCAACAGAGCCTCCTCACCCAAGTGAAAAAACTTCACAAAGAGTACCTCCAAGCTCTAGTTGAAGAAGAAAACGCTTGGCGGCTTAAATCCAGGAGTCTTTGGTTGAAAGCAGGGGACCAAAACACTTCCTTCTTCCACAATCAAGCCAAAGTCAGGAACTGGTCAAATCAAATTTCCGAACTCAAAACCCATGACGATAAAATCCTTAAGGACATCGCCCAAATCAAGCAACACACCTCCACCCATTTCCAAACTATGTACACCACCTCTGGCATAAACGAGGATCTCCTAACTGAAGCCTTTCTCCAGCATATCCCTTGAAAGATTACTGAGGCTAACAACACCCACCTTGATAGACCCATCAAGGAAGTAGAAATCCTCATAGCCTTGAACCAATTCCAAGACGCAAAGCTTTGGGCCCTGATGGCTTCACTTTGCATTTCTATAAAAAATGTTGGCACATCATCAAGAAAGACTTCATAAGAATGGTACGCTTCGCCCACAAAGAAAAAAAATTGGGAGGAGCAACCAACTCCTCTTTCCTGGCTCTCCTCCCAAAAGAACTTGGAGCCTCCTCCCTTAATCGCTTCAGACCCATATCCCTTTGCAACATATCCTACAAATGTCTATCCAAAATAATTGCAAACAAACTCAACCCCCTCCTCAGCTCGCTAATTCTTCCAAACCAGGGAGGCTTTGTAGTTGGTCGTCAGATTTGGGACAACTTCATTCTTGTCCAAGAGCTAATCCAGGCCAATAGCTCCTGGGGGACGCTGGCATGGATATAAAACTAGAAATGGCCAACACCTTTGACAGAGTGGAACATAATTTTCTCTTCAAGGTCTTGAGAAAATTCGGCTTCAGTCAGAACTTCATGTATTGGATCTGCTCTTGCATCGACTCTCCTTGGATATCGCCACTGATAAGTGGTAGACCAGGCCCCTTATTCAAGGTGTCCAGGGGCTTAAGACAGGGTTGCCCCCTTTCCCCCTTGCTCTATGTGCTCATGGTTGACTCTCTAAACAAAAATCTCGAATGGGAAAGCGTAAATGGGAACATTCTTGGAATAAAAATTGCTCAAGGAGTAAAAGACTGAACCACTCTCAATTTGCAGACGACACAATTCTCCTAAGTGGAGCCTCCAAAACCCTGGCCAAAAGAATCCTCCAAGTCCTGGATACCTTCCTTATAGTTTCGAGAGGCACCCTAAACAAAGAAAAATGTCAAATTTATACCTGGAATGTCTCGGTAATTATCAGAGTAGGAATATCCCAAATCACAGGGTTTGCCATTACCCAATACTGGAAATCCTTAAAGTATTTGGGCTTCCCCCTCTACATCAAAGGGCTCCCTGGAGATTTTTGGCACCATTTCATCCAAAAGATCAGGGAAAAGATGGAAAAATGGGGCTCACGGTGGCTAAATCCAGAAGGTAGGGTGGTGCTGATCAAATCCGTTCTCTCGACCCTCCCCCTGTATGAATTCTCTACCCTTCTAGCCCCAAAGGGTATTCTTAAAGAAATGGCCCAGCTCATTCATAAATTTTTGTGGCAAGGGGGAAAAGACAACCACAAAAAATTCCACTTAGTAAATTGGGAAACAGTTACCCTGCCCAAAAAAAGTGGTGGTCTGGGAATTAGAGACTCCGAAATCACCAACTCTGCAATGGGAGCCAAAATCCCGTGGAGGATAGTCTCAGGCAGTAATGACTAGTGGAAACAGGCAATCACTAACAAGTATAGACTGGGTAAAATAAAAAGGAGTACGGACAATCCACAAACTCAACAAACATGTTCTCAAATCTGGAAACTAATAAAGAGCGCCGCCCCCTTTTTCAAAGAACACCTCTCCTGGATCCCGGGCAACGGAAAACCAATTAGAATCTTGCAGGACCGAATCTCTGGGGTGAATTTCAACCCCCGCGAAGGAAATCTTATGGAGATAAAATGTTGGATGATTAGCACAAGCAAGCACACCTTGTATGACATCTCAGCCTGGAACGTCAATGGCAGCTGGAGAGACTAGAACTTGAGGAATGTTCTGCAACATTTGATAGCACATGCTCATCGCCTGACCATGCTTCTGAAAGGGGCAACACCCATTCAAAAAACCTTACCAGATAGCAGGGGTTGGGGGGACAAAGGATACTCAGTCAAAGAGGGTTATAACAAGATCCTTGAGCTCACGAGAGGCTATCAAACCTCAGGAAAATGGAATAATGTCTGGAATCAGGACTCCCTTCCCAAAATCAACTTCTTCATCTGGAATCTAGTGCACGATAAAATATTAATAGGGTAAAACCTCATGAAAAGAGGCTTTCATGGCCCTTTCATCTGCCCTCTTTGCCAAAACAATCCAAAGAACATCAACCATTTATTTTGGGAGTGCTCCTTTGCAAGAAAGTGTTTGACCTTAGCCTTTGGGGATCTCATTAGAAATATAAGATGGCCCTCTTCTCCCCACCCCAGCCTGGGAAATTGGGACAAGTACTATCGGGGTTCCTTTAAGGACAAGGCAGCTCTGAAGCATATTTGGTGGGCAATGACAAAGTTTATCTATTGGCAGATTTGGATAACAAGAAACATGAAATTTTTTCAAGGAAAGGCCTCCCTTCCCCAAACAACAGCTGCTAAAGCGAAGTTGCTGCTCTCAGAATCCATAAATTCAAAACCCTTAAAAATAGAGGACCCAACCAAGTGGACCGCCCGAGAAAAGACTGGATGGCAAGCTTCAATCTCAGGGCTTCTAAGCACACCTATGCAACAAAAAGATCAAGTTGGCAACTTCACAACATTCTCAACATAGACCTTTGTATCCAAAAGAAAAAATTCCATACCCTTTGTTTTGATGGAGCTTCAAAGGGAAACCCAGGGGAGGCAGGTGCGGCCGGGGGGGTACTCTTTGATCCCGGAGGAAAAAAATCATCAAGCTACCATTGGAATCTAGGGACAGAAACCAACAACAAAGCAGAAGCCTACGCCCTCTTAAAAGGAGTACAACTAGCCCAAACTAAAGGAATCTGAGAGCTTGTAGTCTCAGGGAACTCCAAAACCATAATAAGAATGATGGTAAAGGGTACAAACCCTAGAGACCTAGGCCTAAGGCAAATCATGGACATAACCAGAATGGCCTCTCGAGATATCAGAACCACCTTCTACCATATACTAAGGGATAATAACAATGAAGCCGACAAGATGGCCAATGCAACAATAGGGGCAAACCCAGGCACCCTAAGTATAGACGAAGTTTCTTCCCTAGCACCCGTTTACTAATGATCACCCTAAATAGGAAGAAGGGCGGTGCAAGAAGGTGTTACCCTTGGGGCCCAAAAAAAACTTATGGGCACATGGGTAGGAAGGATTGTAGCCATGCCCAAAATAAGAAGGAAGGGGGCTTATTCACGCAGTTAAGATTGGGTCCCCCGGGTGAGTGGAAAAGTAGCCCCAACAACATAAGGTGGATGCTTGCAGTCGTCCACGTGGATCAGAGAAAGTGTAGGCCCACTAGGTGGCAGGCACTACACACAGATCACCCTTCCCGAGACAATGAGGTGGCCATCATCATAGATACTACGAAATCCCTGTTTCACGTGGGAAATATGGACTCTCTCCTTCATCTGTGTGTAATTGCGGTACGAGACTCTCGACTCCCACATTGCAACAACTCCTCTGTTGTCATCCTGACCTCCTCTCTCCCTTCCATGGCGTCGGATGGAACAAATTGTAGGAATCCTCCCACGAATTCACCGGAAAGTGCGTCATTTCCTCCTTTAGCAATCATGTAGTCGTCCTTGTCTAGTGTGTGGCCCCTGTGGGAAATCTCTTCCACTCGTTTGCCCTATCTAGTCCATATGTTATTTATCCTAGCTTCCTCACCACCCTCGCGACAAGCTAGGCTTTTGTTACGTGTATCCTGGGTTTCTCCTTTCCCCAACTCTGAGTCTTGCTTTCTGGCCTTCAAGTCTCCCTTTCCCCCCATCCTCAAAGCCTAGTTTGGCCTCACGGCTCCCTGAATTCCTCTCGTTGTAATTCTCAGAACTTATGTTCTCCCTTGTTCTCCACGCTGCGTTTTGTCTTGCGGCTCTTTAGCCGACATCCAGTGCCCCTACAAGCAGTTTCTTTGTGTTCACAGGCTAGCCTCTCCCTCTGCCCGATTCACATTCTTGGATCCATGCAGAACCCTCAAGAGTCGGTCAGATTTGGCCACTCATTAGGAAACAACAAAATGCAACAAGCAACGGTTGCGCAGGATGACTCGGGAAGTTGGCCAAAAGATGAGTGGGAGGTTGATTATGGTGGGTGCAAGAGCCTAAGAGTCCAAATGGGTGCAATGAGTGCCAATCGTGCCTTCGATATGGAGACCTTATCCCAACACCATTTTGTGATAGGCAAGCTTCAAGATGAAATTGACACTCAACGTAGTCAAATCGAAACCAAACGCTTGCAGATCAAGATATTGCAACAAAGATTGGATCAACTAGATGAATCATAGCCTCCTCCAAGCAACTCAGAAGATCAAAAGGGTTAGTCAAGGAACGTCCAGTTAAACTCGATCAACAAAGTTCCAGACCTGAACGATCCCCTCCCAAAATTCAGGGCGAACATGCAACAATCAAAAGTGGATAAGGGTAATTAAGCTCAAATCACAATATGTATTGCCGAATAGCTTTTTTCAATGGCTCCTTTTGCCGAATATTTCCAGGAAATTCAGCATACATAAATTTTGTAAGCCACGGGGGATGCTACTTACTATATGACAATCCTTGCCTTTGTAATCAACTCTCCTCGAGAGGGAATTCGACACAGTCTATGAGGACATTTTTTTGTTGTTGTAACACTAGTGGATTCATCCACACAATTAATATAATTTCCCTAGTTTTTGTTAAAAAAAAAAATAATCATCTTCTTGTGAATGTGAGTAGTCGTCACATCTCTTCTCAGAGATAAGCTGCCACCATTGTAGC
>JASDQU010682029.1:44540-57235 GCA_032191745.1 Picea mariana
AGAACTACTTCATTACCTTCAATGCATGTTTATGTGCATATAATCGAGTCTTCATTTAGATGTATAAAATTTAAGGTTAGTGCAATTGTGAGTTTCTTCTTCAAAATATGAAACCTCTCCTCCCATTTAGGCATCCAAAAAACTCATTCCTCTTATTCTATAGAGAAGTACTATTGGGATAAGCAACCTCAAAGAATACTGTCACAAATAGTCTATACTAGCTTTCTAGGTCCACGAGGATCTAACATAAACAACATTCCTTGAAGTAAGTCACTCCATTATGGCCTCAAAATTTTAAGGATAAATTTGGATCCATTTCCCAAAGATGATGAGGCCCAAGTATTGGACCTACTTTTGATAAAACTCACACTTGATAAACTTGGCATAAACTGTGTGCTCTTTCTCATCACTACAAGGAAAAATTCACATGGTGGAGGTTTTTGCGGAACCTCCCTACAAAATTCTCCCTTCTCCCTTTACAACAGAGGTTTCTAGTGTACATAGGCAACCGAAATTTTTAGTGGAGGTGTTTTGGTCAATGTGCTAAAATCATTGTAGACACACCCCGTTTCACTCACATATATGGTGCACCAATGCATTCTCATTATTGGTGCATCGATGATCGTTATTAATATGTCGTGATAAAATATCAATTTAAATTAATTCTAAACATACTCTAATCGGTGCATCTTTGAATCGTAAGCATAATGATGTGTCATTATATAAGACACACTGAATAAGATTTAGACATTTTGTTATACAACATCATTTTTTGTTTTAAAAAATTACAAAAACTTATCAACGTACTCCTAGATAGGGCACACCAATACATTCTTGCTATCACAACACCGACAATCATTATTATCATTCCATGATAAAATATTGGTTTAAATAAATTTGAAGCATACTCTAGTCGATGTATCTTTAACTGTAAGTGCATTGGTGCATCATTATATAAGATGAAATAAAAAAGGTTTAGCCATTTTGTTATATAATATCGATTTTATTTCAAAAATTTACAAAAACTTGTCAATATGCTCTCATATAGGGTGCACTAGTGCATTCCCATTATTGATGCACATGAGGTCATTGTTACTATTATGTGGTAGTATATAAATTTAAATCAATTATAAACATACTCTAATCAATTCATCTTTAAAATGTAAATGCATTGGTGCATCATTATACAAGACAAACTGAATAAGGTGTAATAAGGTTTAGATATTTTATTATACAATATCAATTTTTATTTTAAAAATTATGAAAACTTATTGGTGTGCTTAATAATTATTCATGCATCGATGTGTACTAACCAATGATGCATTGACTTACAATTTTTTAAAAACTTAGTGGTGCTTCAAAAACCTAGGAACACATCGGTGCACCTTGATATCAAGTACAATAAAGTAGGGTTTGATTTTTTTTACCAAACTGTAATTCCATTAGTAACTTTTCTCCAGTGCTTAAAACCATACAAGTACCAATGTTCATGATCCTTGTATGACTACCATATTGTAGTGTATCACTAGATTTCTTAATTCATTTACTTCCCTATTGGATTTGGTTTGCTTTGAAATTTTGCAAAACGTTGACAAATTTTCATTTGTTTCTATGTGGAAATCATACCTTCTCTTCACTTGTCTTACCAATGATACAAGAGCCAACATAAAATGTTCATTCTTCATGGGAAACCATGGGGGATATATTGTTATTGATCACTACCACTGGCCAAATAAAAGAGTTGGTGTTTTGGAGGGAATATGAACTATCTCCATCCATGACTATATTCAATCAAAAGCTTCACATTTCATTCTTAAATTTAATGGGCCATGTATCCTCTATATGATTCATGGCCATTGAATGCACTGGGATCCACATAACTCCTAGCTAACTTGCGTGTGAGGCATGCCACCCCTCCAACACAACTAGTTATTTACAATGAAAGAGCCTTTGAATCCTTGGGATTATAGGAATATGCCTCAATATCTTACGAGGAGGACCATGTGTCTTATCCTTATTTTTTTTATTTATGTTACTTGTCATGCCCACATTATAAACATATATCTTTATCCATGTAATCACCTATGTATAGAATACAATCATTCTACAAGCATGATATAATATGTACTCAACAACCAACCTTTTTCAATAGTTACTTTTCCCTTTTGTAGCTATCAAGGAAGGCATTATCATTGGGAAGTACCTTATCTTTGAGTAACCTACATTTAATGGGCAATAGAAATGTACATTGTCATCAAGCATGCATAAAATACCTTTTCCTTATTGATTGTGTGGAAAGATTCAATAGAATATAGGGGACTTAATGGTCAATTACCTCAGTAGTGCCAAGAAACACGTGTCTAACATATCATGCATTAGTTTCAAGTTGTACAGTAACATTGTTGTCCCTAGTTGGGTAGATCTTGACCCATGTCCAAAAAGAGGGGTGGTGGAAGTAGATTTCATGATTCAAAGAAGGTATTGATGATAGGAGCATTGTCCCCTAGCTGTTCTTGTTGGAATGCATGTAACAACATTCCCTCAATTGCAAGGTTATACTATAAAAAATCATCCATGTTCTAATCTCTACATCATTGTCTTTGTCCCCAACATGTGAATATTCAATGTTACTATAGATGTTCTGAATTGGTGACTTGGGACGTAGTAGAAATTAAATAGGTGGTTGATTCAACCATGATTGGTATGTTTCCTCTCTGAAATATGCTTGTTTAGCAACCTTCTCTCGGTTTCACATCGTAGTGTAGTACAATGTTAGATGGTAGACATGCCACTCATTGGTAGAATCTTGATTGCAAAAAAACTGAACATTAAATGATATCAGTAAACACAATGCATTTAGTATGTTAAAAAATGAGACCAAACATTTGTTAGAGGCATGGTACACATGCAACCAACCACTTTATAAAGGAAATGCCAAATTAAGCAATACATTTACATTAATTCCATTGAAAGTATGAAAATACAATTACTCAATGATCTTTTTCTTACTCCCCAAGGGGATGTCTAAACATAGTCCCAATGCAAGCCATCTTTGACAAGCTATTGGTGGTCTACAAATTTATAGTTTATTAAAAACTCTTCACCAAGAGACCAATTATGTATTGCATGCAAGACAAAAAAATTGGATGCCTTCCTTTTCATAAAGATCTCTTTGTCATTGGAGTGTTCCTCAAATGAACAAATTGCAATGAACAATGAGCACCTACAACTATTTATGAACCCTTCAATGTTCCCATGAGTGAGTGGATGGCTATTGATATATATCAGGTCCTTCTTGTAAGAGTTCTCAAAAGCATAACTATTTATGCACAAACTCCACATGAAATGCTATGTTTGTAATTAAAAATATTCAAGTAATTAGACTGATTATAAAGATGACCACAAAATGGCATAAGTGTCACTCACTATTTGGAAGGAACAAATACATTAGAAAGGAYAAGCAACCCAAGATTTGTAGCATTTATTTTAAACTTGGCAATCATGTAATTATTACCACAAAATGAGAATTTGGTCCCAACATCCAGCATAGGCAGGGACGATTGGCCAAGTGGCATACAAAGCATGATTGYAATAGGTTTGGTATTTACTTTGCAGTTRGRCAAAARGAGATAAGTCACTGCTACCCTCTAACCTTGGTGTCTCCTTGGACATTTTTKCTCTCACKCKGTACAATTTTTTGGATCTCCCAGTAGAGATATTTTAGGTAGTATTGATATCATACTTTAGCTCACTAGAACTCTTGGTTGACTCACCAAAATGAGACATATTGGTAAATTTGATMTGAAATATAGTTTATTTGGCTTCCATTTTTTCAAAAAATGAGCAYATGGAAGTTTTCCTCYATGTATTTTCTATATCACCTATTGGATCCTTGATCGCAATGGGAGGCATYGGACCATCAAATTTGAGTAGTCAATCATTAATATAATGGGACAGTGTGAGATGTCAAGGGTTCAACTTCAACCCTTTACATTTTGAATAGCCACATACTACTAGGGTGTCATAAAATGGATATAGTTCATGGTGAAGTACCATTGSCCCAAGATGGTTGCTAGAAGATGACATGTTACAATTGGTGGGATAAAGTGGCTCTCCATTTTTGTATACCACTTTTATCTACCATCTACCTACAATATCTTGCTCTTGATAAGAGCTTGTGGCATTTTTGGACCAATGGAATATCCTGTGCATCAGAACTTGATTCCAAATCAAGATCCTACAAGCTTCAATGCACAATTATTCAAATGCATGTGCAAAGGTAGCATAAATTCAATTATATAATCAAAATATAAATAAAATTTGGTCTTACCACAAACGATAAGGGAGAACTTGATGAATTTGGAACAATGTGCAATGAGATGGAATTTTAAGAACTAGTCATCTCATATTATCAGTTCCCCCCCTTGCACTTGAGTCAAAATCATAATCAATACAGGTCTACTTTCTTAAAATAAGTTTGGGAATTAGCATATAACATTACAACTTAAAACTTGACTTTTGAAAGCCTTTTTTAAGTAGATGGTGTGAGTTTAAGCATCATTTATATAATTTCAAATGATACTTTTTCCACTCATGTGGTGGTTTAAGTATCATTTGTATAATTTCAAATGATACCTTTCACACTTATGTGGTATGCACATTTCAAATGATAATATACATATGTAATTGGATTAAACAATTATGTCATCTAATTTTAATTTATTTGTGCATTGAAATATTTCTCTTCAAATAGATATTAAGAGGGATAGTACTATAACAAAGGGAGCAACACCCCATCCCATGAGATCATGGATAATCAATATGTATCCTATGGAGTATTGTAATTTATGTGTTTACATACATAAAATAAAGCTTGGGATGCATGCAACATTTTAACTTCAAATAGAGTTTTGAAGGCCCTTTTAAAGTAATCGGTGTGCCTAATTCACATTCACCACATCGATGCATATGTATATCCTAAACACACTAGTGTGCTAAATTATGATATGCATCGACAGTAAACCTTTGTAAAGGAAAACATATGCAAAGTTCTAATTGTGTAGATTTGAACTTCTATTTTCGTTGTGAACCATTTAGTCGATGTGTTTCAGTCAACATAGCTCACCATTGCACTCAAGTTTGAAGTGAGCATTGTGGGTCATTTTTTTATTTTAAAAAATAGAGTGCACATTCATCATCAACATGTTGAAATATCAAGTGAAAAATGAGCATAAATTTGATTTTGTAAACGTGATTTTATAAAAGAAAACCCTAATCCCTATTCCATTATTTTGCCAAAAGTTAGAGGGGAGACTTATGCAAAAGCTATTTACTAGGGAAGACTTTGGAGTGCACAAATTTTTTGAAGAGCTAAATTTGTAAGGATCATCGTAGGTCACATACAAATCTACAAATGAGAAATTTTAGGTATGTAACTTCATTCTATTCATCTCAATTTTTCACTCAACTAGGTCAAAAAATTTCATATTTTTATTTATTTATTCATATTCAAGAAACTAGAAGGGTTTCAAAGTTGCCTTCGATGTTGCAAACCCTAGTTTTCTTGTTTCTCTTGTTTCGTTTTATGTTGTTGCAAACTCTAGCATTAGGGGTTTACTCTCTCTGTTATTTCACAATGATATTTTTTTTAGGCAATGGATACTTATTGGCTTTATGTATTTGTATACGTTGGATTGGGACCACTCATTGCATTGGGCCCCAAGCTTTGTTGTTGTTAGTTTCTAAAAGAACGCTTTCACGGTTTTTCAGTGCGCACTACATAGTAACAATGTGCCGATATGTTTTAAATTGTAAAGTGCACTATTTCGCACTACCTGTTTTAAAAAAAATGTCTTCAAGTTTAGTAGTGCACATTATACGACAACAACACACCTGTTCATTTATTACTATATAAAGCATCAATGTGTATTATTGTACTGCATGCACTACCTAACTAAAAAATAGTTAGCCTAAAATTGTGTGGGGCTTTTATTAATAGAAGATCATGGAAAAACTTATAGCAGTGAGCTTGAGTGAAGCACATCCCAAGAAGAAAACATGGCAAGTTCTTTGAAATTTCAATATAAAAGTAATATGTTTGAATTATTTGTAGGTTTAAATGATGTGTATTGGTTAATGTGTGTAATGTGAAGCAAAAACTTGAAGAAATGTGATAAGATTATTTGCAATTTGAGTGGAAAAGAGCGTAAAATATTTATTCAAATGTTGCAAAGAGAGGATTAGGTGGATCAAAAGGTGATCAACATGAAGTTTTTCTTTCAGTTTTTATTAATAATGCACTTATTAACAATAATCACTAACATGTTTCAAACATTTGATTTCACATTTGTTGAATGTTGAGTAGGGACTGACAATGAGGGAACAAAAAGTTGTCCCAAGAAGATAAAAACTACTAAGGTTGTAAATGGCGATGAATTGGTCCTAAGTTCATTTGGAGTGATGTTATAAGTTAATGAGAGGGAACTACAAGAGATAGAGTGGAAAGAATGTATAGAGGTTATTTTCACTTACAATACAAAAATTATTCTAGTGACTCCAAGAATCAAGTTATATATAAATTGTAGTAAATTTTTTTAGAGCAATGGTTAATGAGACTTATGAGACTTGCAATAGCAAAAACATATAATAACAAAACAAAAAAAAAACATTTAAAAAATTATTATTGCTAAACATGTTTTTTTCTATAATATGTATATACTAGTCAAAAAAATTACCAAATTAATATTTTTGCTATATTTATTTCATATAAATATTAATCAATTTTTTTTTTTATTGTGCTTTTTGGTTTTCAGGGAGATTGATAAAACTTCAAAGGACACACAAAGTGATATCCTAAACATGCCAATAGGGATGTCAGAAAAAGTGTACAAAGAGATGGTCAAAGAAATGGGCATAATTGCATCGCAAGAGGAGCCATCCCAACAACACAATGCATCAAAAATAGGTAATCATTGTTTTTTTTTTTAATATGAAGATATTTGAATTATCACATATACTTCTTTTCAATTGTTTTAGTTTTGAAGAAAATAAAATAAAATGGAACTCATTCTACACATAAGATGGGACAACAAGGTAGAAAATGGTTGATCACAAAGCTTGTGAGTACTTGCCTTTTCCTTACTTGACATTTCATATTTATTGTGATGTTTATATTTTAATTGATTTACAATTGTCCATGGATGTTTTCTAACAAGCGCTAAAATACAAAGAAGAGTTATTTGAACATTTAATTCACATTGGAATAAGTATGGGTTGTAAATATATGTTGGAGTATCAAAGGTTAATTGAATAATTTGTAAGTAGCTTTGTTGTTTTACTTCCCTTATTTTATAATTAATGGAACAAGAAGAAACCTTTAATTATGTCCATGTTTTGTCATGGCATATGAAAGTCATAGGGAAAAAGTATTGAGTGGATCCAACTAAAGATATCTTGAGAGACAACATGAAGCATAGTTTTGAAAGAATGTGTATTGTTTATGAAACACTCGTTGCTATGGTACAATTTTCAATTTACACAATCACGTATATTATACTATAAATGCAGATATACTCATTACATTTTATTTGTATGTTTTTAGATGTAACATGAAGAGGCATAATGCTAAAATCATGTCAATCAACAAAATTTTCCAAATAACTCAAGTACAATATCCCCTGCAACTCATGGAGAAATGATGAATGCAAACAACTCAAGCAATGACAACAATTCAAGCGATGAATGATGATCAATATAATTGAATGTTACTATAATTTTTATATTTTGGGATGTTTGTCTATGAAAATCAAACATTTTGTTTAAAGTGGACATTATTATTGTTCCAATTAGATGATGACATGTTACTAGTGATTGTAACAATTACATATTGACATTTTGATTATTGCAGACCTTTATGTTGTCCCATTTTTTAAGTCGAAGGGTCCCTTATTAGTATATAACCATCATAGATCCATCTTAAACCCTGATCTATCAAGCACCGAGAGGGATCAAATTTCTTCAGGTGTAATTTATTTATCATTTGAAGTATCAATTCCTTCATATTAAATGATAATAAAAAACCTTAAGAAATCTGATACCTCTTGGTGTGTGATATATCTGGGTTTAAGATAGATCTATGTTGGTTTAATATTTTAGATGTTGTCATGTACATATATGTATGTAGTTATTTTTTTATTTAACTATTTTTGTCACACAACATTATGTACATGATAACATCTCCCTGATACTGGGTTGTAGAGCACCTCACTACTCTCAATGAGTCATCGTTATCTTTTCTCACGCTTGATGAAGTTGAGGTTGTCCAACCTTACTCTACTCCTGCACATGAAGTTGAAGAAGCAACCAGTCTCAATGATGAAGAATCTGAAGATCCAGTTGAAGTTGCCCTAACCTCTATTTTTTCTACACATGAAGACAAAGAGACAGTCATTTTCAGTCACACCGATGCTCTTGTGAAAGAACCCTTAGATATGGTTGTTGAGCATATTGACACTTTCATACAGAATGGGAGACACAAAAGGGATTTTGTTCATTTCACTTTTGATAGAGACCCCATTTATGACATTAAGGGTGGCTCTCGAGCAAAAGGGGTTGAGTTGTCATCAAAAGATTGGTAATCATGCGTATATGATTCAGATGTATGGCATCCTGATGATGATATTATTACATATTTGTTCCGTCCATTCAAGAATGACCCTACGTAGCATTTTCAGGACAATTTTTGGCCATCCCTTGGGAGTTATGATGCAGATCCTTTTGGGGATGCGGACTTGTTTCATGAGTATTTTCAACCACCTTCATCCTCAATTTTAGATGAACACCACGACGTGGCCATCCTAGAGCAATAAAAGGCTCACTCTACAAAGCGAAAGTATTTTCATATTGGGGATTTCTAAAAGGATTCGTAGATGAAGAGGCCACATTTTTCTTTCTCTAGACCTAAGTCTGTCCCTTACCTCATTCCTTCTTCTTGGGGAAATTAAAGGGTTTCCTTGGGATCTCTCATAGATTCTTAGTCTTCAGGAAGCAATGATCATACTAACATAGATGAGGATGAGCCATCGTCTACATATGGTAGCCCTCTTTAGAGAGGGATTGATCAGGCTTGTGGTTAAACTTTCAAGCAACATGATCAGGCTGATGATTTCTCTTTCCAACAAGACTTCCTCCCTTCCACCCATCTCCATTCATTTCATTTCATTTCATGATTATATATCTATTTATGCTCATGATCACTACGTTCTTGACTTGTCTTTGTTGTTTTACATAATTAAGCACATAGGGAGATACCTTGATGAGATGATCAACTCGTTGCACTGGTTGTACGACTTCACATGACATTTCAAGACTTAATCTTCAGAGCCCATATCTAGGTAAGTAGGTAGGTCATATTGCTTTCCTTGCATTTGCATCTTGATTGATCATGATAGTTAGTTGCATTTCATATTTCATTTTTCTCTACTTTCATGTTGATTTCATGTTTAGTTTAGAAATTTTTGAAAAAATGCTAAAATTTTATTTTCTAAATTAGTTTCATTTTCGGTTTTGATATATATGGACGAAGGGTGATAAAACTACCCTGGATTTTATAGTGTGTTGTTTCAGTGTAGGCACATGTCTACCAGGAGATGTTATGGTTCTCATGCACTCTGCGACGAGCACATGTCCCCAAGTAGGAGCCAGATGTTATCCCCAACTCCTAGTGATAACTAAGGATATGATGTCTCGAGGCCCTTAGGTTGCAGACATGGAGTACCAAGAGACAACTTTACTAGCAATGTCCACTTACACAGACAGAGATTCACCTCACCACGACAACTCTCGGTTCATCACAAAGGTATCCACCACATCAAATAATTTTTGAAAGACATTGGGTCTTGCTCTATGAGGTACAAGTTAGGTATTATGGTATGTTTCATTTAAATATTTGAGGCACTTGAGTTTGTTGCATCTATTACTGCTTTTGATTATGTGACATTTGCTTGGACATTATACTCTTTGCCCTATTTCACTTTTGTAGTTGACATTGCACCCTAGTAAGTGGGTCACCCTTAGGGATAGGTACGCTACTGGGAGGTCTTTTTAATGAGTCATCGTTCCATTTCCAACCATACTTGTCACTTTCCACACTTCATCCCCTCATCTTCTTACCTTTTGGGATTTTTGGGTGTACTGACATGTCAAGATCATGAATACATGCCTTTAGAGGCTTAGAGGACATCATGGAGGACCTAACCTAGCCCCTACCACCCAAACATCTTGCCTAAGAAGGCAAAAACATCACTCTTGAGGGCTTGATGTCATGGTAGGGATAGGGTTTGGTAGTGGTTGAGGACACTTGGCACATTTTGAAGGAAGGAAGCCATGGATCATGGAAAAGAGGCTTAGACCAAGGACACGTGTCCTTTGGAGGCCTATGTCACCATCTCCTTGTCCAATGACTTGCAAAAAGTGCTAAACATCACCCTAGAGGGGTGACATCTTACTTAGGGTTTTACTTATGTGAAAATTATGAATTAAAAAAGTATTATTTTGTGTAAAGGGGAAATATTAGGGTTGTTGATCCCTTATCTTGTGGTTTACCCTAAATTATGTGGACAAACTATGTTTAGAATTTTTGTATAAATAGAGATCATTTGTATCTAATTTCATGATAGCTCTCCCATTGTGAGAAGCCTTCCTAGCTGAAATTTCCACCCTCTTTGGGCAATCTCTCTCTCTTGTGCTCTTATTATGGTTTCTCTTGGCTATTGGTGGAAGAAGTAGTGCGCTACCTCTCTTGGATCTAGTTTCTTGCATTTGTGGTGGATTATCTTGGTAAGAAGAGGTTTGTCTTGTCATTGCTTGGACTAGGTAAGGATTTTATCGTGTTGATGCTTCATTGCTTGGTTACAAGTTTGATTTTCCAAGACTTGTTTGGGAGTATAAGGGTTTACAATCCCACCATATCTATCATTTATGTCTTGAAGTAATTTGTTGTTTGAGGTTTTACTAAGAGAAGTAATAAGGTTTACACCCTCCTAGTATTTCCTAGTTAACCTTTCTTGCCTCGGGGAGTAAGAGGGATTACACCCCCAAGGAGATAGCATTGTTAGCTCTTTATTTACCTGACTTCATAACCCAATAGATAAAGGCACTAAATCTAATTTCAATGGAGAAATAAAATCTTCTATTAGTTAACATGAAAACCCATGATTTTGAGATTGTCTAAATCAAAATCAATTCTATGCTTGATGACCTTGGTTGAGCCACTAGGGAATCACCTTTTTCTAAGTGATTCTTGTTGCTGTCACAACATTTTATCTACATCCATTAGGGCTGCAAAAACCTTAACACAATTTTCTTAATAACTCACAAACCAACCGTCAAAAGTTGCTAAAAGTTTTCCCCTACAATCTACTAACCCTAGCGCACTTTTTGGGTGGATTGTTGGCAAGTTTTGGCGGTTGATCTCTTTGCTGTAAAAACTTGAATGATACAACCATAAGTTTGTAATATTATCTCTACAATAGTATTTCATTTCAGCCTTGTTTCATGCTAAAGTCTTTCTCTTTCATTCTTGGGTTAATTTAGTATTTACTAGCTTGTCTCTTGCTTATTTAACTAGACTTTTAGCATCTTTATTTGCAGATCTTACTATCTTTTTGTTGTTGATATATATTATTGTTTACTGCTGAAATTAGGAAAAACAAGCTTAAATTGCTTTCCCACCTAACACATTTCATGCATACTCAAATTTCCTTATGTCTCGGGCAAGTAAAAATCACTCTTTGCAGATACTCATACCTCTCGACAACCATTGGCTACCACTAAGACTCTTTCCCAATCCTTTCCACACTTAGTATCCTGACCTATAGGGGTTACGATTCAACCATACCACTTTCCATCTCATTTCCCCCTAGGGTCACCTGGATTCCCCCCTTGAGGTGATTACTTCATCTCTAAATTGATGAGAATTCCTGCCTAAGGTGACAGTGGGTAGGTGTTCTCTTAGTTGTCACCATTTTATGGTTGGGTCGGGATTTTCCCAACCTACAACTTGTGAGATAACATTTTGGCGCCGTTGCTAAGGTGGATTTTGAATCCTCTTCTGAACCCTAACGACACTTTGCCAAGCCATCCCAAAGCCTTTCCCTAACTTACCTGACGACTCCACGTGAAGGATGTTCCCCTTCCACCCTTGATGAGTCTTGATCTCATTTGGCAACTCCATAAGGTGTACCCTTTCATTGATGTTTAGAATATCCTCGGATGTCCAAATCATTGCCCTAAAGAGTGGAGGGAAAGTTTCCCTAATTTAATGGTGATTCAACTCTAATAGTCACCCATGTCATCAATTATATGAAGTATGCTTCAAGCTTACTACATGAAGATGCGCTGATGAAAATTTCTGTATCTTAACTGGAATCAATTCAAAGGAATTGGCTTGCACATTCATGTAATCCGAAGAGTATCCCATCTCCTACCAAGATCATTGAAGAATTTATCAGACATTATTGGCTAACTATTCAAAATTTACAAGATACTTTCCAAGAGATCAAACACGCTCTTTGCAGAGAAGATTTTTCGGTAGATGATGAGTCAATAAGAGAAGAAATGCTTGAAGAAAGTTACAAAGAAGATCCCGATGAAGTTTATCATGTTGTATAGCTGGATGAGACATTTGATGAAGATGA
>JASDQU010682029.1:65180-88581 GCA_032191745.1 Picea mariana
AAGACACCTATCAAATCTAGACTATTGTGTTTACAAAAGAATAGGATACAAGATCCTATTTTGGACTAAGAAAAATAATCTTTCAAATGGCATACGAGCTAAGGTTATTTGATTCAATTTGAAACAGTTTGCCAAGTGTCTCGAATGCTGAAAACAACTTTAGTTAAAATCTCCTAGAATCTGAACTGATGATGAAACCTCCACCACTTGTCCTCTGTGGATGCTTCTGACAGCTGTGTTTAATTAGCTTCTGGAATTTGTTGTCATACAAATGGTAAAGGCACCTGTCTCCTTGAATCCAATACCATTGCCCTCTGGGTGAGCATCATTATATTTAAATATACATCCAGTAGCAAATTTCATGAGTAAAATCTCTTAATCCATGCAGACATCTGCCAGATTCAAAGTTCCTACTACATTGGTATGAAAGTCTATGGCTTGTGATATTCACACCAATCAACATAAGGCCTGCCAGTCACACCTACAACATTGAAAATATTTGTGGGCTTGACATTCTGGATATCTATCTGAATCTGAGCGCGATTCTCCAATCTGCCATTTGCATACTCAAATGGAACACCCTGCTTCTCACATATCTGACGAAGAAGGCCTCTGATTCACCCAGTGCGACCATAAATCAAAGAATTTCAAGGTTGGTTTCTGAGAAAAACCTTTTTGAAGGAATAAACATTCGGTCCTGTTTCGAATTATTAACCTCAGGAGAGAGAGCTGAGATATTCTCATCTAGGTAATTAGAGAATCTCCCATCTCCAGCTATTGTGAGCATTCGAAGATGAGAGAGCAGAGCACCTGCTCATTTGGTAAAACACTTTGACCTGCTCTGTTTTTTCAATTGGATCACTGTTCAATATATTTGCTGCTTTTATGCCTGTAATTCTAGAAAGTTGAGATACTCTGTCCCGATACAAGGTTCTCCACATAATCATTGCTACCATCTCAAACACTACTAACATGGAGGAGAAGAAGATTATCAACTTCTGACTCATGCAATAGCTGATCAATAACTTTCTCAAAGTGATAAATGAGACAACAGTATATGTCCCTGCTGCATCTTTAGCTTGGATAAAGCAAACTCTTATCAGATCTATTACAATCATGAGCGAACAACCCTGTAGGCTCTTCCATGCAATACAAAAAGAGCTTAATATTGATACAATGCGACCAAGATAAACCCAGAGCTGGAATCACCCTGCGACCTGAAGACACCAGTGAACTAAAATTTACAAGCTGAAAATCATTCATCTGCCCTACGGATCCCTTGGAATCAATACAATCCACAACTTGATTGGTTATAACCACTGCAAGATTGAATTAAAATCAGAATGTGTCAAAGAATCTCATGTCTTGGGTAGTTACAGGCAAGAACAAATCAGTGAGGAACCATTGTCTGCTCTTATAACACATTCTCTGTCTGTGGGAGCAACATCAAAGACTGATGGATGTTCTATAAAGATCGAAGAGTTGTTCCTCAAGTGTGAACCGCAAAATGGACACTGTAGAAAGCAACAGAACAAGTCATTGTCTACATGCATCTTAATACTGGACAAGTTTCCAGGGAAATTTAATTTAACCTTCCAGCCATCAATCATAGGAGTAGACTTGCGTTGAGCAATGGCTTAGAATGCCATGTTCTTATCTTTCCAGGTTTAGGGGAACGGGTGCATTCATTGGATCGCCATCCATCTTTGAATTTTCTGTTTGAGCTGCCACTTTATGTGCATCGACTGATTCTGATTTTGTAGAAATCACAATATGGGTTTTTCTGTAAGAAAGTTAGACAAAGGAAATGTGACAAGATCATTGTTCCAATCACAACCAGAGTCGGACCGGAGCTCTGTATGAGTGACAATGGACTGGTCGATTGGATATTGACCTGGCATGGCTTGAGCTTCATCAAATTGATTGGTTGGAAAATCGCCCAACTGGAGCAAAGCTCCATTAGACTGACCGATCAGAAGCTGATCGTTCTCAGGCAGAGCTCGGGTGGACTTATGAGTTGGATTTTGACCAAACCCTCCTAGAACCCCAATAATGTCCAACTCGGATTGGTTCCTTATGTTCTGCTGGATCATCTTCAGATATACCTGATTTGGATCTGCTTGGACTGTCAAGTTTAAAGGATGAACGATCATTGATTTCATGGTTGGCACCCTTGTATACTGTCAAGGTTTTGCTTCATTCTCTGCAATGCATGGTTCCATTCTCGTTGCTCATATTTCTTTGCACAGGCATGCAATAAAAGCTTTTTCAGACTACCACTGTTGCCGCTTCTTGATCTCCCAGTGTAGTTTGGCACATTGACTCGACTTCACCCAATGACACACAAACATCAATGATGCAATTGGTGTTGAATCGTTCAGATGGTGCATAATTCGAACAGGTGCTGCGCTGGATTAACCAAACCCTCCATGCGTCCTTTCCATGCATATCACTGATCCAAGAATGTCAATAAGGGCCTGTATAATTTCAATGCCAAACACTCATAATAATTTGATGAGTTGTAATAAGATTAGGGTTGTTGACCCCTTATCTTGTGGTTTACTCTAAATTATGTGGACAAACTATGTTTAGAACTTTTTGTATAAATAGAGATCATTTATATCTCATTTCATCATAGCTCTCCCATTGTGAGAAGCCTTCCTAGTTGAAATTTGCACCCTCTTTGGGAAATATCTCCCTTTTTTGTTGTTGTTATGGTTTCTCTTGGCTATTGGTGGAAGAAGTAGTGCGCTACCTCTCTTGGAGCCAGTTTAGTGCATTTGTGGTGGATTATCTTGGTAAGAAGAGGTTTGTCTTGTCATTGCTTGGACTAGGTAAGGATTTTATCTTGTTGATGCTTCATTTCTTGGTTACAAGTTTGATTTGCTAAGACTTATTGGGGAGTATAAGGGTTTACAACCCCCTCATATCTATCATTTTTGTCTTGAAGTAATTTGTTTTTTGAGGTTTTACTAGGAGAAGTAAAAGGGTTTACATCCTCCTAGTATTTCCTAGTTAACCTTGCTTTCCTTGGGAAGTAAGAGGGCTTACACCCCCAAGGAGATAGCATTGTTATCTCTTTATTTACTTGACTCAATAACCTAATAGCTAAAGACACTAAATCTAATTTCATTGGAGAAATAAAATCTTGCATAAGTTAATGTGAAGACTCGAGATTTTGATATTGTCTAAATTGGAATCAATTATATGCTTGATGTGCTTGGTTGAGCCACTAGTGCGTCACCTTTTGGTAAGTGCTTCTTGCTGCTTTCATAACATTTTATCTACAACCATTAGGGCTGCAGAAACCCTAACATTATTTTCTTAATAACTCACAAACCAACTGTCAAAAGTTGCTAAAAGTTTGCCCCTACAATCTACTAACCGTATCGCAGTTTTTGGGTGGATTGTTGGCAAGTTTTGGTGGTTGATCTCTTTGTTGTAACAACTTGAATGCTACAGTCTTAAGGCTACAATATTATCTATGCAATACTATTTCATTTAAGCTTTGTTTCATGGTAAAGTCTTGCTCTTTCATTCTTGGGTTAAACTAGTATTTACTAGCTTGTCTCTTGCTTATTTAACTAGACTTTTAGCATCTTTATTTGCAGCTCTTACTATCTTTATGTTGTTGATATGTGTTATTGTTTACTACTGCAACCAGGGACAACAAGATTGACTTTCTTGTCCACCTAACATAATACGTGCATACTCAACTTTCCTTGTGTCTCGAGAAGGTAGAAATCACCCTTTATAGGTACTCATACCTCTTGACAACCATTGGATACCACCAAGACTCTTTCCCAAGCCTTTCCACACTTAGTATTCTGACCTATAGGGGCTATGCTTCCATCATACCACTTTCCATCTCATTTCCCCTTAGGGTCACCAGAATTCCCCCCTTGAGGTGATTACTTCATCTCTAAAGTGACGAGAATACCTGCCTAAGGTGACAATGGGTAGGTGTTCTCTTAGTTGTCGCCATTTTATGGTTGGGTCAGGCTTTTCCCAACCTACAACTTGTGCGATAAAAACTATAATTTAAGATCTATTATGATGAAATTTTTAGTGGAATATCCACAACATTTTATAGATCACATGTTAGTGTAGTTATGGAAATACTTAGCCTAAAATGTGCCACTATAAACTTACAATACCCATTTTTTTTTCTAGGTTACAAATCTGAAGGAAAACCCTCGAGTATGTCCCCTCATTTCGAGGATGATACCCAGGGTAAATCCTAGAATCTTCAGGGAACAAGACCATTCAACAATAGGGCTCGAAGCCATTACAATAATATACTTGTTATGAACTCAACATGTTAGTTGCAGGAATTGAAGCTGGATGGGGAGGATAACAACCATTCCTCCAACCACTCGAGCTAAACCGAATTGACAAACTTACAATACCCATACCACCTCCTTGATATGATTTCTTTCATACAAAGCATACTTGCATGGATGAGAGTTAATCTATCCTTATGTGAAGTTGGTGACGAGCTTGGGTGATTGTGGGGTTGCATCCTTCGTGGTGTAGGGATTGGAAATTCTAACTATAATATAGTTTGTAGGATGATATTTTGGTTGAGAAACAGAATGGGAATTTGAATTTTGAAGGTCATTGGTTGAACGGGAAAGTAAGGCTTATGGTTTGGTTCCACAATAGTGTGAATTGCAAAAGGGGTTGGGCATGCATTCGTAGGGGAAGAATGTTGCACAAGCATGATACAATTTCTTTCTCTCCTATGATTATTAATCTAACTTTGCTTAATAAAAAAGACATGTGCATTTATTTATTTAATTCTTTTTTGAATAATATACATGAGTATACTCTTTCTTATGTTCAATATACATTTGTAGTTTTTTTGAATAATATACATGAGTACACTCTTTCTTATGTTCAATATACATTTGTAGTTGAATATGACAAGTTAGTGCCATAAATTCAAAGAATATTGTTAATTCAATATGACAAGTTGCTTGTGAATTTGGAATTATCATAGATTCAAAAGAAATTGTTACATAGAATACATGTTATAGAGTTGAATGAGAAAATTATATAGATTCATTTTTACCATGAATATCTAAAAATAAATAGACAAAGCATTAAACGACTAATTCATAGCATGCAAGCAATGTGTTATGGATTGAAATGAATACCAGACATGCATATAAATGAAAAGGAATGCATATAAGGCATTACACAACAAAAGGAAAGGACTAACATGGATAGAATAGACAAAGCATTGAATAATTAAATCATATAATCGAAAAGGGATGTATATAATAAATTATATAACAAAAGAAAACAAATAATTGAAATATAATATAAAAATAAATAAATAATTAAAGTGGGGTTTGGAATGAATATAAAGGGAAACAAATATAATATAAAAATAATTAATTGAAATATAATATAAAAATAAATAAATAATTTAATTAGGGATTGGAATGAATATAAAGGGAAACAAATGTGTATAAGAAAATAATGAGAATGTATTTCATACACATAGCAACTAAACTATGGGTATATACATTAAAATTTATTTCTCGTAATGTGTAATCATTATGTTTTAAGATTGGAAAAAATGGTTGGAATAGAAAGGTTTATTTTTTTTAGTTATCTAAATTTTGTGATTTTATTTATGAGAAGTTTGTCGGTAGATGTACATGCAATTTCATCTGATTTGATGATGAAGACTTTAAAGTCGTTATATATCATTAAAAGTCTTTCTCCTCATTAATAACATGAAAAATAATCGATGACACGTGACTTTGTTAATGATTTCTCTATTAGCTTATGGTTTAGAGAATAATGTATGTAAGTCTTTTTCCACTATTTCCATGAATTGAACAACAACATTTTCAAAAATAGTGACAAGACTTAGTTGTTATTGTAATTTTTTTTTTTCCAGGTAACATATTTTGGGGAAAACCTCTTGAGCATTTCCCATCATTTTGAGGATGGTACTCAGGGTAAGCCCTAAATTATTCAAGGCACAAGGCCAATCAACAACTTATGAATCACTCATATATAACTCATCAACAATTGGTTCACTAGGAGCAAACATGTCACAAAGTGGGATTTGAACCTGAGTGGTGAGGGTAGTAATTTCTCCTCACAAACACTCGAGCTACACCTAATTGACTAGTTCTCACTATGGTATTACAATGAAATTTTAAGTAAATATCTATAATCACATTCTAAGAGGGCAACATTACATTTGGTACGATGCCAAATTTTTGTATTTTGCACCACCTTTTTCATGCATCACCTGTCCTCAACCTCAACCATTTTAGGACATGCAAATTAATAAAACCATACACGTGAATAATTGTTATAGTACATTTAACTAAAATCCAATATACTTTCTCAAAGTCTCCCATGCTCTTAACCTTAACAATTGTTCTTGTTTTATTTATTTTGATGGAAACACCAATATATTTTCTAGCTAAGGATAGGGAAGGAGCATTAAACCCTCTAGGGAAGGAAATGCCAACCTTTTTCTAGCAACACCTTCTTTTTTTCAACCATGTCTCTCACAAAGTGATATTGAACATCAATATGCTTTGTATTCAAATGATAAGCAAGCTTCTTTGCCATGAAGATTGCACTCTGACTGTCACAATCTAATCTCATTGCTTGTTGTACCAACCCAATACCTGAACACAATCTCTGTAACCATACTGCTTCCTTGCTTGCATGAGTGGATGCCATGTATTCAACTTTTGTAGTTGAGAGTGCCAGTACAGCCTGTCTTTTGCTCATCCAACTGATTGCTCCTCCAAATAGGTTAAACACATACCCACTTGTAGATCTTTTGCAATCCATATCTCCAACCCAGTCTGCATCAACAAAACCATATATGTCCAACACTCTATCCCATATTGGTCTTCCTTGGTAGCACAATCCATAACTGGTAGTGCCACGCAAATACCTGAAGACCCTCTTTACTGTTGTCCAATGCTCATTCCCTGGTTTTGACCTATACCTGCTCAAAACTCCCACTACATGTGTAATGTCTGGTCTAGTACAGACCATTGCATACATCAAACTGCCAAATACACTGGCATACAAAACATGGTACATGTCCTATTCTTCTTCTTGTATCTTGGGACACTGATCTGTAAATAAATTTACACCTATAGGAATAGGAACCTTGACTGGTTTACTTCCATGCATATTAAACCTCTACAATATTGTCTCAACATATTTTATCTGATTCAACCAGAGTTTCATGTTTGCACGATCTCTTTCAATCTCCTTTCCGAGAATGAAGTTAGCAACACTGAGATCCTTCATGTCAAATTTGGAGGATAGCTACGATTTCACCTCCTTGATAACATCCATGTTATTTCCTGCCAACAACATGTCATCAACATACAACACTACATAAATGAAGTGATTACCAACCTACTTGGAATATACGTGATAGTGATCAACCCTGCTTCTAACAAATCCCAATCCAAGGATGTATGTGTCAAACTTTTGGTACCACATCCTAGGTGATTGCTTCTGACCATATAGTGACTTCTTTAGCTTACAGACCGACTCTTTCTTTCCCTTCACTATAAATCCTTCTAGCTACTTCATGTAGATTTATTCTTTTAGATCCCCATGTAGGAATGCTGTCTTCACATCCATCTGTTCCAATTCAAGATCAAAAGCAACAACAATGGATAAAATAAATCTAATAGAAGTTAACTTGGAAACAAGATAAAAAATATCACCAAAGTCAATTCCCTCGACCTAAGAATAAAATTTTTCTACTAATTGAGCTTTGTGTTTCTCCACTTTTCCTTCTGCATTAAACTTCTTCTTAAACAACCATTTGCTACCAACACATTTTCTTCTAGCTGGAAACTCAACTAGATCCCATGTCTCATTCTTATCCAAGGAATCCATTTATTCAACCATGGCCTTCTTCCAAAGTTTACTATCCTCTGAATTCATTGCTTCCCTCGTAGTTTTGGGATCATCATTAGTAATATATATAGAAAAATTAGAACAAAAATCATGTGGACCATACCTTTCTGGTTGCCTTATTTCCCTCACTGACCTCCTCAATACTGGGGTATGAGGTTCATTTTCTTCTGCTTCACTTTCTTCAGTTGATTCAGATTTTGCATCATCCAACTCAAACTCTTTTTTCTTAGGTTTTTCTTGCCTTGGTAGGAATTCCCGTTTGGGAACATCTTTCATCTCTCTAAAAACAACATCCCGACTGTAAACATTCTTCTTAGTTTATGGGTTCCAAAGCTTATAACCTTTCACACCATCTTTATAACCAATAAAGATAAATTTTTTAGCTTTATTATCCAACTTACTCCTATTTTCCTTTGTAACATGTACATAAGCATCACAACCAAACACTCTGAGATTTTAAAGAGAGGGTTTCTTACCAGTCCATACCTCGTGTGGAGTTTTATTATCCAACGCTGATGAGGGTGATCGATTGACCATGTAACATGTTGTACCCACTGCCTCTACCCATAATTCTTGTCCTAACTCGACACCACTAAGCATTCTCCTTGCTTTTTGCATCAATGTCCTGTTCATCCTTTCTGCAACTCCATTATACTAAGGTGTGTGTTGAGGCAAAGATATGAATTATCTTACTCAAGCATTTTCAAATCTCGCCTAGACAAGACAAGATAATTGGGAATATCACCCTATGTTTTATAACCTCAAGAATATTTTCCCAATCCACAAGTATTAATTACAAGTGTTTATGCTGATTTTTTTATGAAAAGAATGTTGCAAAATAACATAAATTTTTATATAATTTTATAAAAATACACAGATCACAGAAAATAAATGTGGAGATCAAAAGAAAAAGTAACCAAGTCACAGATACACACAAATTAGATAGAATAACAATCTGCTTTATTTCATTCCAAGAAATCAAAAGTATCTTTCTCTCTACAAAATCCCTATGAGGGTATGGACCAAAGTTTAATTTAGAGATCCCTAATGAAAACCATACAAAAGGACTCTGACAAGAAGTAAAAACTGAACTTTATAATCTAGATCAACTTGCCACAGACTGCTGCCAATTTGACTCTGCACAATATCCTTTACCAGCTATGAAACTTATTCCATAAACAAACAAGTATACACATACTATCAAAGATAGATCAACACCTTTAAAACAAACATCTGAATGACTTGGTTCAGTTCTTAACATTGCTGTCTACAATAGGACCCCGCTGTCAAAAAGAGAATTAGGCTTTGAATAAACTCAAGAATGAATGAAAACTGAAAGTATCTCATGAAAACAAAGGAGCAAACCTTAGTATTGCTTTCTCCTTCTGTTCTCCACTTGTTCTTCCTTCTCATTTTGCTTTTATGCATTTCAAATAAGTTTAAGTAGTTCAACTACTTTCTTTAGTTAAGCTAGTTAAACTTAATTAATTTTAGTTTAGGAGAAATAATAATAACAATAATAGTTAAGGGTCTTTATTTAATAATAACTAAGTAGGTAGGACCCCTTGTGACTCCCTTCTTTTATTCTTTACAAAAATAAAACACAATTAGATAATCATTTAAACACATGCCGCCTTGTAGCTCCAATAAATATTTCCAAAATTTGAATATTAAATACCAGAAATAATTCAAATCATATCCAAAATATGTAAATATCCACATTATCCAAAAAATAGCTTGTTGTCCAAAACTTTCTGCACACCACTGTCTTCAACAACTCAATAATAAACACATAAATTAAAATCCATACTTGCCACTTTGACAGGCAATCTTTCTTCTATCACAATTGTCCCCTTTGGACTTCCCAGAAGTATCCTTTGGATGATTTGAACCTTGAGGCTTAATCTCATTAATAACATGAGAACAATCGTCCTTCATATGCATACGGGAGGACAATGATTTTGAAGAGTCATTTGAAGGAGAGGAAGGGGAGGCAACAAATTTACCTTTGTCTTGCACATGTGGGACATCGGTTTTAAGTCATTTGCTAGCATGAGAGGATTGAACAGGTGAATGCACAGGGGAAATTTGAACATTAGGATTTATAGGCGGTAGAGGGGTTACTGACAAATTGGGTCAGCCACGATGGTGAGAGACTATTGGATTGACAATCTCCCACCATCCATCATTTGCAACAACTTCTGGTTGCAAGGACACATGAGGAGGCAAAATAATACTAGGGATATTTTGAGGCTGGAAGGGAGTTCTCTCTGGTTGGGGTTGAACTATCCCTTGCCCAATCCAATTGAAGAATCCATCTTGAAACAACTGGTTCAACTCCTGGGGGTCAACATCAAAATGAATTGAGAATCTAGGCCTTCTAGGCCCTCTGTTCTAGTTACCTCTTCCTCTATTGTTTCTGCCATGGCTTCCCATGCTGAAGAAACTCATCCTGTATGCAACAATTCATTCGTAACTATCCCTTAACATACCATACATGACATTATGTTTTCATGAAACAAAGTTTGGCTTAGAAATTGACATGATACCCATGCAAATCAATCCATAATAAATTATTTAATAATTTTCAAGTGAGCAGGGGGTGGATAGGGTTCATGGGATATCTGGAGGGATTGTAATGAGCGAAAAAGTGGTAGCATGACAGGGGAAAAACACACGAGTGCTGCTCAACAATTCATTAAATAATTTAACTATGCAATCAATACCAAAAATATCAGCTGCCACCTATTTCCGTGTCATATCTTTTGTCACTGTTATACAAATATTTTAATTTATTTTATAGAACATGGCGTGTAAAAATGAAATTGGGATTACGAGGGGGTTATAATGAGTGAAAAAGTGGTAGTATGAGAGGTAATAAAATATGGATATTGTTCATACAAATAAATCAAATCAAACAACAACCATAACTCTGTTCAGACCTCATAATCCAATAAGCATTCACCTTTAAAACCAAAACCATTTAACTATCCCTTATTCACAGAATGCTTGTTGACTTCAAATAAAATATGATTCATATGCCCATAATACTTTAATTATAGCAGCCCTTGCATCTATACAATATCCATAATAATAATCATAATAACATCATTTCCAATTCCATAACAACATTATAACCCTTCGAGCCACAGTCTTTCATATTCCAATGCTAAACCCCTTTTCCTTTCAAAACCAAATAGAAATATGCACAGTGATTCCAACTATCCACATCCAATATTTATTCCTTAAACTCAAATAAGAATAGGCCTAGTATTAACCACCAACTTTTGACTTTCTAACACTGTTTGACACAATCCACTGGCATTAAAACTCATAATCGATCCCTGATTCAATCACAGACAAATGTTTATCAACATAAGTCTTGAATCAAAATAACATTCAATTAATAACATGCAACTCTGAGCCTGAGATTCATGTAAAGACTGAGATTCATGTAAAGACTTCTTTTAAAAGAAATTCCCAATAAGAGATAGAGCCAAATAGTGCCCGAGGAGAAACATAACTAAGTCGTGCTCAATAGACCAAGCACACACATGTGTTTCTTTTACTCTTGACAGGATTAAAACGAGACCAAGATCATGTTAGGGTTTAACACGGTAAATGGAAGCAAGAACAAATAGCTTGATCAAATGAATAATTCTTTAGGGATGCGGATAACCCATGCCTTTTTAAAAAAAGAGTTATCACAGAGAGATAACAACAGATGTCTCAATCAAAGGATAGTCTTTGAAGACACAGACAACTCATGCCTTTTAAAAATCACTACAGACACATAGGCTTTAACCAAAATTTTGACAATGAGGGTTACCAAAACATGACATTCAACCGCCTCCAATGGAGAACGAGAGAAGCGAACTCTTACAAACATTGTGGAAAGAAATCCTGAGCACAATCCGTGGCCAACCAAACATATATACAAGCTTCCATTTAAAATTATGGGTAATGCTAAGAACCCGACTATGCAATGCTTCCAACAACAAATATACTGAGGGAAACGCCATGATAAAATACATCTAGGGGCTCAACCAAGACATGGAAAGAAACACTCCCACTTGTTGATGATTAAAATCACAACGAAGTTTTTACCCGCAAAGTATTGCTAAAGCCTATTATTATAAGCTAACAAGATATATAATACTAGTACGTGGGACCCCCTTGTAGGTTGGGAGATCAGATCTGGTTCTTATTTCATGTTTATGTTGCTGTTCGACACTACTTACATGGTTGATGAAATCTTGGTTTTATTGGCGATGGATAATGTTTATTATGTGTTGGTTCTAATTGTGACAATTGAATGATGGATAAGGCATGTTATGTATTGTTTTTGTTTCTCTAGAATCTAAATTCATGTTACAATAGCCTATGTTATCCATTATCATCATTTCTATTTGTTCCTGGATTCATTACTGTGACACCTGCACAAGAGACATGTTAGTAATATCATATAAGAGCAGTTGAAAAGAGATAAAAGCAATATAACAAAGTGAAAAAGGAAGGAACTATACTATACTAATATGCTACCCTATATGCATTGAAATTAAAATGATCATTGTAATCCTAGCTAACAAGTAATAGCTATGCGATTTATTGGTTATATGAAACATGGTTGATATGCATTATTGTATAGTTGAAATGGTAAGATGTGATGAGGGTGGCGCTCTTGGAAATTAATGGATGTTGGTTTCGATGCATGGTTCAATTGAATGAATTAATGGATTAGTGGGCTAGCGTGTACTAAGGAATTGAATGATTGGTGGTTGGAGGCGATGTGCATTTACTGCACGTCACTCCATACTGCCCCCACTAGCCGTCACCTTGAATGGCTATTGTCAATTGTGTTCGTTGTGATCAAGCTCCGATTTCCAAGGAGAGGAAGAACCGCTCAACCAATTCGCGTTTTAAGGTGCTTTTGGTTACAAGTATGACTTTTTGCCATCCATGAATCTGCTCTGGTTATGAAATAGATATTGGCTCAAAATGTATGGGTTTGTGCTTTCCTTAAGACTGGCAACTGTGTAAATTTGTGATATTTTTTTGGAATGAATCGTTGGTGGGGTTTTCATTGCAATAATGTTTGAAATCACAGTGTTGTTGATCATTCTCAGTGTTAGAAGTTATGAAGGCTCCCTGTCATCCTTATTGGTCTTGGTTGAAGGGTTTTTATTCGGTCCATATTGGCTGGCCATATCCACGCTTTCTTATCACCATACCCTTTTTTTTTTAATGGGGATTAGTGGGTTTAAAACGCCTTGTGTCACTGCACATTGTTTCACTTGGGTATAGGTTTTTTCATGCTGCTGATGGTTGCACAATGGGTTTTATTGCTTCTTCTTGACTCCGTTTCATCTCAGCATTGTTAGTTGGTTGATTGGGAGAGCCATGAGGGTTATACTCTACGTGTGCTAAGTATTGTTACAAGGCCAAAAGGGAGCCTTGCTCCTCTATTCATAGTCTCTCCTATCACGAGAATTGTCACCATGTCTGCGAAGTCATTTGTGGTATTCCCTGTGTGTGCACCGTTGGTCTCAGAGGTTCTCACCCGATGATGGGAGTCGACTCCAGTTTTCCTGTGTTGGTCCACAGAGAAAACCCTTGATTTCTCAAGCCCGAAGTTTGATAGAGGGAGCCATTATGGCCTGCCAGGTATACTGTTGGTTGTTATGAGTTGTTGGTGTATTGTCGACAGTGTTCGATTTCTGGCTCATCTCTGTGATTATGTTGACAGTGGTGTTGGTTTTGGTATTTAGCCACTGCATTGGTTATTATGACAATCAAATTGATAAACTCATTTAGCCACTGCATTTGGTTGATTGGAGAATTGGATTGAATTCACAATCATTGTCTCTTACATTGTGATTATTGAATTGTTGACGAAGCATTAGTTTTAATTGATTAAGTCACAACAATGCTTCGTGCCTGATGCGTGGGTATGTGTGGCGTTCCTACAACATGTTATGTTGAGTTGATAGTTGTTGTGACTGTGTGTTTTAAATTGACAATGGAAGCATTGCAATCATGGTAATTATAGCATGGCCATCCATTATATATGCTATGGATATTATTTGATTGCGCCATTAGTCATGGTCACAGGTTCTTAAAACAATATGGTTTCGTTGCAATTTTGATCAATTTATGAGATGAGATCGGACCTACAGTTGCTATATCGTTATATTTATTGATAGCCCAACATTGTGGATGTTTAGATTCAGAGTAGTTGGACCTGTACAGTCACATAAATACTCTGCGTTTTGTCCAATGGTCTGTATATCCCATAACGTCGTATGAATTGAAATGATAATCATTGTTTGTGTGTTTAAATGAAAAATCAAGATCTTTGCAATTAAAATATGGATCGTTGTGTTTGACTGTCCACTATGTATGTTTAATGAATATCATACATATTAACAGAGATAAGCACGAGTGTTGTGGCAGTATGGTCTTATTACAATTTAATTGTTGATGGAAAGTGGTTGATGAGTTGACACTAAACATAGTGGAAATACGTGACCGTTTATTTATTTATTTGGGGATTTTTTTAAAATATTAATTGGATAAATAAGAAGAACATAACTCCTCTACAGGTTGTTGTGGAATGCATACAGTCTTGTTTTGATGACACTATGTTAAATATTTGATTACGAGCAAGTTAATGCACAAAATTGATTGAATTATACACAATAATTGATCATTTGATCATAGTGACTATTTGGTTGGTGTTAGACCTTTTGCGTTTGATATATAATGGTTTTATGGATTACTTAATTAATTTTATGAACAATATCTACTCTCTTTCCCTACCGTTATTTTGCTTTTCCCTAATTACAACCCCCTCGCCTTCCCACATCCATTTTTCACTCCTTGTTCTTAAAATTTAATTACAGTTAAGAGAATTCTATATTGAAACAGTTTGAAATCGCATTTTTCTTTTGATTGGAACACGGTTTTATGTTCTTTGGTTTACATTGCAGTTGATTATTGTTGTATTTGAGTAGTAACCATGATTCTTTTTCCCTCTCATTTTATCATTTTTCGCTCAATACAAACCCCTCACATATCCCAGAATCTTGTCCACCCCCTGCTCATTGACAACAATTAAACAATTTGTATGGATTGGATTGCATGAGTCTGATATGTTGCTAAGCCAAAATCTATTTCATATTTTTAAGGAGTTTCCATGTATGGTTTTTAAAGGGACTATTTGCTAATCAATCATGCATGCAGGAATGAGATTTTTCAGCCGAGGTAGCCATGGCAGAGGCAAACAAGGGAGAGGTAATTGGAACAGAGGCCCAAGAAGGCCAAGATTCTCCATACACTTTGATGCTGACTCACAAGAGTTAGGCCAGTTGTTTCAAGCCATATTTTTCAATTGGATTGGGAAAGGAGTGGTCCAACCTAGGCTTGAAAGGCCTCCCTTCCAAGCTCTACAAGCCCCTGGTATTCCCATGCCCCCTCATGTCTTATTGCAACTTGAGGTTCCCGAAAGCGATGGATGGTAAGAGATTGTCCACCGGATACTATCCCAACATCGCAGCTGGCCTAATTTGTCATTACCTGCTCCCCCGTCTATTAACCAGATTTCCCAAGCTGCACTTGTCCACTCACCAGTTCAGCCTCTCATGCTAGAAAAAGGTTGAAAACCGAGGCCCACCATGCCCCTGATAAAGGAAAATCCACTGCTGCCCCTTTCTCACCCTCCAATGGCTCTGATAAATCCGTGTCTTCCCGGAAGCATTTGAGGGACGATTGTTCTCATGTGATTAACGAAATTAGGCCTAAAGGCTCAACAAAACCAAAGAAAAATTCATAAAAATCGAAGGGTGACAACAACAATCAAGGAAAGATTGCATCTCAAAGTGGGAAATATGGTTTTTGTGTTTTTATTTCATGTATTATTGATGACAGTTGACTTCAAATGTTTTGGACAACATGTTTTCTTTGGATATATGAGTAATATATTTTTTGAAAATAATTTTAAATATCAATGAGATAAATTGTCAAATGTGAATGTGATGATGGGAGTCACAAGGAAGTGTGTTTTGCTTAATTAACTAGTTATGTTATGATTGTTAAGAGCTAAAGGGAGTCACAAGGGGTCCCACCTACTAGTTATTATTTATTTTAAACCCTTATTATGACTTATTACTTTTCCCCCTTAACTAAAAAGTTGGTTGAGTTTTTAGTTAACTTAACTAATGAGGTAGTTCAACTACTTCAACCAATTCTAATTTGCTTAAAGGCTAATGGAAAGGGAGGAACAAGAGGAGGATAGAAGGAGAAGCATACTAAGGTTTTCTCTTTGAGTTTATGTTGAGATAGTTCAGTTTTCATTTATTCCTTAATTGATCATAAGCCTAATTCTTTTTTATGATAGCAGGGTATTATTGTAGACAACAAGATTCAGGGTTGAATTACATCATTCAAACACTTGTTTTTCAGAGGTGTTGATCTATCTTTGATAGTCTGTGTAGACTTGTCTGTTTGTGATTTAGTTTTCATGACTGACAAAGGCTATTGTGCAGAGTCAAGTGGGCAACAATATGTGGCAAGCTGATCCAGCTTTTAGAGTTCATTTTTATTTTTATTTTCTGTCAGAGGTCCTTTTGTATGTTTCATCAGGGAGGTCTAAGTTTGACTTTGGTCAAAAACTTCTTCACGAAAATTTGTGAACAGAATGATTCTTTGATGAATTGGAATGAAATAAAGGACTTCTTTATGTCTCATCTGTCTTGATTTACATCTTGGTGTCTTTACTTCTGTCTCTACATTTATTTCAACAACTGTTATATTCATAAAATTATATAAATAATGAATTTTCCAGCAAGCTTTTACTTATAGAAAAGACTAGCCTAAACACTTGTAATCAATACTTGTGAGTTAGGATATTATTTTTGATGGCTATAAACATAGGGTGACATTCCCATCTATTTTTCTTTAGCCAAGCAGAATATGAAAATGCTTGAGTAAGATCATTTCATATCTTTTCCTCAACAATTATTTGGTGACCATACTGGGGAGATCTTCAATATCTCTCTGGTTAATTTTTATACTCGATTTTCATCGACACATCTATTTTTCTGATATAGATTCTTTGACTGTTTTGTTTCTTAATGACTGTACCTATTACGAGGTAGCCCAATATTGAGCCTGGTCTTCAAGATCAAACCAACATTGATTTAAACCTGTTTAACACCATTTTAGACACTTCCAATACCCGTGCTGAGCTTAATCATTCATGGGAAACAATTGAGCGAGATATTAGTGCCCAAGAACGTTGGGAAGCTAGACGTAGACAACCTAGAAATCAACAGTAACCTTCTTGTTTCTTCAATTTTGGCCTTTCTTTCATGTCCTTAAACTCTCGTGTTTCTAGAAGAAGAAGAGGCTTATCACCTGAAATTAATCCTATTGCTGAAATAGGAAGAAGGAACGTTGTGTTATCTACCCAACAAAGTGCTCTAAGAAGAAATTTGTCTAATTCGTCTAGTTCTTCTTTCTTTTCCTCATCTATCATCCACAAGATGGCATCTAGTGGTGGTTCTAGTGGCACCGGAAGTGCTTCCTCCTCTCAGTCTTCATCTTCGTCAATGATTGGTAGATTATATAGCCACCATATCCCTGTCCAATCTACCACAAATCCCACCAAATTCATTAAAAAGTATGGGCTTTTTCAGTTTGAAGAAGACGCCACAACCACACTGTGGCATGTGTTCTCTCCTCTTAACCTAGCACCTACTACTCATCCACGTCCTAAATTCAAAGAACATCTTCCTAGGTTTTCAGGAAATAACACTGTCACTACGAACGAACATCTGGTGGCATTTTCTAATGCTTGTCACAACATAGGAGCCAATGATAATGATACTTGCATGCGCTTATTCATCAATTCCTTGGAAGAAAAGGCTGCGACTAATTTCTATGACCTTCCTCCTAAGGTTATGTCTACTTGGGAGGAGTTAGTATATTGGTTCAGGTCCACTTATGGGAAATCTAAAAGCCCAGCCGAGAAGTTACAGGAATATAATAACATCACCTATCAGGATGGTGAGACCATCAAGTCTTTCAACTTGCGTTTCACTAAGCTATACAACTAGATCCCTGAACTCATTCGACCTCAAAACCAAGCCACTTTCATTACCTTCCCCCTACCATCATAGTCTCGAGGAAAAATCCATTGATAATATCCGTTCCGCTCTGCATACTTGTTCGGAGTATGAAGAACATCTTGAAAGAACAGGTCTTCTCCAAGGAGATTCAGTTAAATAGATAGACATGTATGCCCTCTTACAACTAGTACAAGATATGAACAATCGTATGAGAGAAAGGGGATTGTCTCCCCTCTCACCCCTAGAGCTTCATCCTCTTCTACACCCGCCTTTAGAAACCCGATTGAAAACAATTTTCAGCCTAAATCTATATTGCCTCGAAGTTGGTGTAACTTTTGCGAGGAACACCATGAGGAAGCCACATGTGAGGTAAGGAAGAGTGCCAGAGATGATATCTTTGGTAAAAGACCAGAAACTACTATCGTTGTCCTAGATTTTGCAGAGCCAGAAGATGTCATGATCATCAATACTAGGAACAAAGCCTATGCTCCCAAGGGAAAATTTGATCCTCCCCACAATTCTTCTAGCCCGAGCTCATCCTCACCCGTTGCTACTATTCAGGTTCCTAAGGTTCCTGAAAGTCAAGGAATAAACTCTCCTCTCCTCTCTCATCTTCCAAGTACAATATATTTAATCAGTTGGCCAACATCAAAGTAGATGCAACCCTTCTGGACATTGTTGCCGTCCCTTAGCAACAAAGGCATCTGAAACAATTCATGGAAGGAAAGGCTTCCGTTGTAGCCAACCTCTCTGAAGAGGTAAATGAAGAGGATTCATCTATAAATAAAGTAGGTGTACATACCTTTAGATACCCTGTAAAAAATCCTCCTTTTTATATTTCTGTAAATATTATGGATACGATCACCCATTGTTGCCTCATTGATGGCGATTCGGGCCCAAGTGTGATGTCGAAGATTATTATGGAAGAGCTAGGCTTGTCTTGTGAAAATGAAACCGTCAGGAGCATGCTCTCCTATAATAGCCTACAACAAATGACCATAGGTGAGATTAAATATGTAACCTTATTTCTATGCGCACACCTTGAAATAAGGACAACCCTTAGTATTCAGGTAATCGATATGTCGGTAAGAAATCAATTATCTTGGGAAGAGATTGAAAAGCCTTAATAGGTGGATATATCTCACTCGACGAGATACATTCATTCGTTCCTCAGAATGGTAAGAACATTATAGTCCTTAGAGAGGGAAGGATTTCACCCTACATAGAGAGCGTTCCACAACCTAATGTAAACTATATCGAAGAGGACCTAGGAGTGTATTCCATCTTTGCTGAGGAGGATAATATTCCTTTGGAACAAATCAATTTAGATGATGATATGTGGCACATGCACTTTGATGGTTCACGCTCAAATGGGGGTAATGGGGATGGAATTATCTTGGTTTCCCCTATAGGGAAAATTCATAATTTGTCTTACAGGTTGGAGTTTGCTGGTACAAACAATGCCACTGAATTCGAAGCTTTATTATTAGGCATTGAAAACGCCTATAATCTTGGTTGTGGTCACCTTTAAATTTTTGGATATTCTGAGCTTGTTGTGAACCTGGTACGTAAGATATGCTCTCCTAGCAACAAGCTGATGAAACGATACACTCAAGCTGTTTGGGCACTTATCTCAAACTTGTTATCTTTCAACATCACTCATGTTAAGAGGGAGTTGAATACAATGGCTGATCGGTTAGCTATCTTTGTAGATTCTCCTAATAAACAACCTTTGCCTCACAGGCCTGATTGTTCTTTTGAATCTCCATATCATCCACATATCCCTGAAAATGTAGAATCTTGGTAGGCCCTCCCTAACGATGAGAGCATTTGTGCTTTCATTCAAGATGAACCTCTTAAGCCCAAAGAAATGATATCCATAGAAGACAACAAGATTCCTAAGGGCTTGAATCCTCTTGAGAGTTTGTTTTCATCGGGTGATGTAGGCAATAAAGAGAAACATAGAGAAGAGGAGTCAAGAAGGAAGGTGGGTGAAACCATCTCCTTGAATATTGGGGCACTATAATCTTCAAAGAATGTTAAAATAAGTACCCAATGTTCTGATAAAGAAGAAGTGAAGTTTACCAATCTACTTGGTGAATTTCAAGACATTTTTTCTTGGTATTATAAGGGTCTTCGTGGTTTTGATCATGGTATTATATAACAGGATATCCTTATCAAGGAAGGCATGAAACCAACTAGGAAAAAACAAAGACCTATTAACTCTGCATTTAAAGCAACTTTTCAAAGGGAGTTGGAAAATTTCTTAAGGCCTGGGATTATTTTTCCAGTCTACTCTAAATGGGTTTCCAATTGGGTACATGTTTCGAAGATCACTGATCATATTAGAACCTGCATTAATTTTTTCACTTTCAGTCAGGCTATTATGAGAAATCCTTTTCCTCCTCTCAATATGTAAATGATTCTGCAACAGGTTGTAAGGTCACAGATGAGGACCTTACTTGACAATTTTTTGGGTTACGATAAAATCAAGGGAAAAAGGGGCATATATTTACAAAACCATTCTTATCACTAATGGGGGTACCATGACTTGTAAATGCCTGTTTTATGGCTTACATGATGCAAGTACCGCTTTTAAAAAATCTATACACACAACTCTTGATGAATTGATCGGTATCCATATCTACCTTGATGATCTAATCATATACGTTAGGGAGATGTTAATTGCCTCAGAGTTTCAATTATTATTCCTGGGTCCTTTCAAAATTTCTTTTGTCCTGGACACTAATTCTTACATTCTAAAGGTTTTACATGAGCAATTTTTTTCCTACAACACTAACGGTTCTCGCTTGAAACATTACGAGGGACCAACGTGAAAAGTTCTAATGCTGTTTGGATTTTTTGTATACTAGTAACCTAGCTCTGCTTTCAATTTTGCACTATTTTCTTTTCCGCTTTATAGTAGTGTGATTTCTGCTTTCTGTTTTAAACATTTCCTACTGCTTTTACATTTTTGTCACTTTATTTCTGCTATTTTGATTTTCTGCAATTTTATTCTGTTAAGATTTTTATTGCTTGGTCATCTTTTTAATTGATTTTGGTCGAGAATAAGATGTTGGATCAGTTATGCCACAGTGAAACCCCTGCAATATATTGTTAGTCAATAACAATCAAGCTCACACAACTGTTACGATGTTTCCCCTGAAGACATACTTGAATTTGTTATCTGCTTTCACTGTTGTCTTATAAAGAAATTGATTATCTCCAGCTTCTTCTTTCCATTCCTTCATCCATTTGAGAAATAAAAGAGCAGGTTCAATAATTTTTCTCCTTGGAGTAAAGAACAGATTCCGGTTGAATGATTATGCATACATGGATAAACCCCCCTCATACTTAACACTTTTCATGAGTTATTCCGAAATTCCCGGTCATTTTTTCCATTAAATCCACTCACCTCCCCCTGTTGCATAATCTTCCTGGATATATCTTCTTGACCTGCTGTTCTTGGTCTGCAAAACCATGAGTTCTAAGTTCTAAATCTATTGAAAACAAATTTCCCTGTGGGGTCGCCAGTTTGTTGACGATTAAAATCGCAACGAAGTTTTTGCCCTCAAAGTATTTCTAAAGCCTATTATTATAAGCTAACAAGATATATAATACTAGTAGGTGGGACCCCCTTGTAGGTTGGGAGATCAGATATGGTTCTCATTTCATGTTTATGTTGTTGTTCGACACTACTTACATGGTTGATGAAATCTTGGTTTTAGTGGCGATGGATAAGGCCTATTATGTGTTGGTTTTAATTGAGACAATTGAATGATGGATAAGGCATGTTATGTATTGTTTATGCTCCTCTAGACTTTAAATTCATGTTACGATGGCCTATGTTATCCATTATCATCATTGCTATCTGTTCCTGGATTCATTATTGTGACACCTCCACAAGAGACATGTTAGTAATAATATATAAGAGCAGTTGAAAAGAGATAAAAGCATTATAACAAAGTGCAAAAGGAAGGAACTATACTATACTAATATGCCACCCCATATGCATTGAAATTAAAATGATCATTGTAATCCCAGATAACAAGTAATAGCTATGCAATTTATTGGTTATATGAAACATGGTTGATATGCATTATTGTATAGTTGAAATGGTAAGATGTGATGAGGGTGGAACTCTAGGCAATTAGTGGATGTTGGTTTTGATGCATGGTTCAATTGAATGAATTAATGGATTAGTGGGATGGCATGTACTAAGGAATTGAATGACTAGAGGTTGGAGGCGACATGCATTTACTGCACGTCACTCCATACCCCCCCCACTGGCCATCACCCTGGTTGGCTATTTTCAATTGTGTTCGTTGTGATCAAGCTCTGATTTCCAAGCAGAGGAAGAACCGCTCGACCAATTGGCGTTTTAAGGTGCTTTTGGTTACAGGTATGCCTTTTCTCCATCCATGAATATGCTCTGGTTATGAAATAGATATTGGCTCAGAATGTATGGGTCTGTGCTTTCCTTAAGACTGAAAACTGTGTAAATTTGTGATATTTTTTTGGAATGAATCGTTGGTGGGGTTTTCATTGCAATAATGTTTGAAGTCATAGTGTTGTTGATCATTCTGAGTGTTAGAAGTCATCCTTATTGGTCCAGGTTGAAGGGTTTTTGTTTGGTCCATATTAGCTGGCCATATCCATGCTTTCTTATCACCATACCAAGTCATTTGCTGTTATGGGATTTACTGGGTTTAAAATGCCTCGTGTCACCGCGCATTGTTTCACTTGGGTATAGGTTTGTTCATGTTGTTGATGGTTTCACAATGGGTTTTATTGCTTCTTCTCAGCTTTGTTTCATCTTAGCGTTGTTAGTTGGTTGATTGGGAGAGCCACGAGGGTTATACCCTACGTGTGCTAAGTATTGTTACAAGGCCAAAAGGGAGCCTTGCTTCTCTGTTCATAGTCTCTCCTATCACGGGAATTGTCACCCTATCAGCGAAGTCATTTATGGTATACCCTATGTGTGCACCGTTGGTCTCGGAGGTTCTCACCTGATGATGGGAGTCAAATCCAGTTTCCCTCTGTTGGTCCACGGAGCAAACCCTTGATTTCTCAAGCCCGAAGTTTGATAGAGGGAACTGTTAAGGCCTGTCGGGTATACTGTTGGTTGTTATGAGTTGTTGGTGTATTGTTGACAATGGTGTTGGTTTTGGTATTTAGCCATTTGATTGGTTATTATGACAATCAAATTGATAAACTCAACATGTTAATTTGGTTGATTGGAGAATTGGATTGAATGCACAGTCATTGTCTCTTACATTGTGATTATTGAATTGTTGACCAAGCATTAGTTTTAATTGATTAAGTCACAACAATGCTTCGTGCGTGAT
>JASDQU010682030.1:23308-37750 GCA_032191745.1 Picea mariana
TAGAAAATACCACACACATTTGCAGAGAGAAATTGAGAAAGAAGAAGGAGAGAAAGAATGAAATAATTCTCATTAACCTTATTCCACACTCCAAGAGTGAATAATTTACAATAGATATATGATACATGAGTAACTAATGAGCCATAGTGGTGTTCTAGAGTGATTTGGACACACACCAATAGTTACGGGAGTAAACTGCCACCTAGTCTAGTCTCTTAGGCAGTTACAGGAGTGAACTGCCACCTAGTTGAGTTAACTAGTCAACTAGTCTTCAGTTAACTACCTAAACATAGAATAGTGAAGAGTTAACTCCGGGAATCAAGGGTAATGCACCAATCTGGTGATGATCCCAAGGCAAGGTCAAATTAGCATGGTGATGATCCCAATGTTGCATGGTGATAAAATCAATGCAACATCTAAACTCAACTCAACTAGTCAAACTGAAGTGCCAACTAAAAAAGAATATTATCCAAGTGGAATATTCTCCCCTAAAATATAGGAGATTGGATAATGACTAATTATGACTAATAAACAAGGAAAAACCTTAGGAAAAATAAATCCTAGGTGTGTGTGAAGTAACTCCAACAGGAGCCTCTTTATTCTTGAGTTTCTTCATTGTTCTCCATCTTGTTGTGATGGTGCTTCCCATTTATTTTCTTCTTTTACCTTCTTTTAGGTTCTTTTCCCCTTGGGATGTCCTCTTGTCTTCCCCTTGTTGTCTTTACATGTATTCCTTGCAATTCCATGGACCAACTTTTAACTTTAGTGGACATTAATATCTAAATTAAATTACATAAGGTTGGAATAAATACTAGGGACCATCATTAGGTACCACCAACACAATGTAGTGAAAAAGAAAAAAAAGGTTGCATTTTTCAACACTAGTTCGGATATGGTAAGTTTTATTTGTGAAAGCATTGACTTTATTTTTGAAGATTCTTTGAGGGTCTAACCTCCACATTATGGTAGCCATCTCTAAAGAATCCTCCCATTACAATAACTTCAATATGGTTTGAGTGAGGTTTTGCAATACATATTTTATGGCTTCACATTGACATTTATGGTATGGAAAAATATTTTGTAGAACCGGCCTACAAAACAACCCTTGCTAGTAAATCATGACCACACTATTATTTTGTAAATTTCCAATGGATAGGGATAATGAGCCTACAAAGAGGCTTGTTATAGGAATTAATTATACTTGATAATCTAGAATGGTAAGGGATAAGAACCATGTAGTGTCTGCACATATATTAATGATGTCAATGTGTGTGTAGATATACATAATTGGATATCTGCACATATACATTTGATGGTGTATAAAGACTCCATGGTACTTATCTATGGTACTAACTCTTGGAGCCATTAGTTCTATAAAGCATGACATGATGGTTCAGCATAATCCCCACTTGTTTCTATCACAATTGCATTAGAAATGCATTGGAAAGTGGTATTGTTGATTCATAGATGTGCAGGTGGATATTAATGTGTAGTTCAGGTTCATAGACTACTACATAGACCATCCTATCAAAATTTATCCCTTGATGATGATAATGGGTAGTCTTGTAGGAGATGAAGCTTATTCAGATGTTGTCCATAGATGTACCATTATTACGTTGTGAATAGGATTTTTGGTTGAGGAGTTACTAGAGAGAGTTAAAAACTAACCTCTAGGAAGCACCTCACAAAAATTGATCACATACTTGTGATAGCTTTGGAAAGGTGGTTGTATTGTAGTGATTTTCACAACATTTTCTACCTAGTTCATAGAAACAAATATTGATGTATACTAATGAAACACATCCAATGAAGCACAACAACGCACATTAAGGGCCCACTGGAAACAACAAAATTTTATGAACAACCTAGAGCCATTTTGGAGGGAAGAGGTAGGGTTTTTATAATCATGTACACACATACAAATATACATTGAAAGAATAATACTTGTTGGCCACCTATCTCAATCCACATGTTCAATTCTCTTTGGATTTGAGACTTTGGGTTGTGAGACTTTTGTCTTGTCTTTGATCAAGTCTCTAGGTTCATTCAAGTTGTACACTCAAAGTCTCGTTGCAATCCCTTGTGTAGGGAAGTGAGGGAAACCGAAAATGCATTGTTGCATCAGATTCAAGTCTTGTTTGGGATTTTCTAATCAATTTCAAGCTTCATACCCTACATAGTGGCCATGCATGCTACACATGAAATACTTGTTTCTCGTGCTTTTCAATGAAATGTATTTTGTTTTTAGGATTTTCCATAACAAAATAAACATGTAATTGCTACATGTAAAAATTAGGTTGGGGTCTTTGTAAGATTGTCGAAACTTATCATCTTGTACATGTAGTAGGTATGCAAGTTTATTTCATGTAGTAGTTACTGTATTGTCATAAAACACAATAAAATTTAGACAAAATTACATTACAAATGGCACTAAAATAGGTTAGAACTGTGTACTTCCTTCCAACAATGAAATTATTCAACATTCAACTGAAAATGATGTAATGGGACACCCTCATAGTTGTGTTTATCTCCCATGAGAAGGAATATGAAGGTGAGGGATCATCATCAACTCTCGCATAATCGTCACTCTCCTCCAAGCCTACCTATGACACCTAACACCTCTATAGAGCCAACAGAGTCCCCATTGTCGATATATGTTAACATCTCTTGAGTCAACAATTAGTGAGAGTTTACAACATGGACTTTCAATTCTCCAATGGGGAGAGCTCAATTCTCCTAGCCAAAAGAATATGTCATCATGAAACAGTTCTCCAATGGTATTTTCTTGTTTAGTGAGATCCTAGCAAACATATGCTATCATGCAAAAAATACACAAGAGGAAATATTGTATGCCTTCTTTTGCTAGGATCAATTGCTTCTCGACATGGAAATAAATCTCTATTGTTTTCATGTTCTTACTAACATTCTATCTCTACAACAAAATTGCTTAAATGATCTCCTTGGTGTGAAATCATATCACCTTATTCCTCCAAAAACCTTTGATGAGTCCAACACCTGTATGGATATAAGTGACAATCATCAATAGGATATAGTCTTGAGGGAAAGGGAAAACCTTGATATTTGGACACAAAGATGAGGGAATGTCATTGACCTACCTACACCAATACTAGATGCATCTCCAAGAAGGGAATATTCTTCTGGGATATTGAAGGTAACCATTGTAGTAGGCTTGCCTTTGTTGTTGACGTTAGCTTGATGTCCTCTTCGGTGGTGATGCTAACCTCATGTTCTTGTCCAACCACCAATGATCTCAATCAATCCATTTTTTGTTGTTTTTTGTAATCAAATCTATAAACTCAATTATTAAATTTCAAGGTCTATTTCACGACAACCTATGATTTCAAATATTAGAGTAAGATGAATGGTGGGTAATACAAAGTTGTTGGCATTCATCATGTAATAGTGAAGGATGAAATTTTGAGTGAAATAATTCTAGAATATCAAATGGAGTACTAATTCTACACAGTAGTTGATTAACTGGTGAAGTTATGTTAGTAATTAATTGATCAAGAAGGTATCTCATTGGCGTACTTGGACTATCGATTCCTATTTTTTTCAATTGATTGAGATATGCATTAAAATGATTGGATCAAGTTCCCAACAATATGATTGATCAATAGTGGTATCAACCAAGGATGGATCCATCTTCCAAATTAGTTATGAGAAGGACCTACCTGGTCCTAATGCTTGGTTGGAGACAAATCCTTTGAGTTGACCTTGCACCACTTTCCTTTGCTACTATCCACGCTTTTAGACATGCACACAAGGAAACAAGTACCTTTCTCAAATTTATTAGAAGAAAAGATAAGCATGAAATAACTACCTTAACTAATTATCAAGAAAGCTAAAACCTTAACCAAACATTGAAGGAGACCAATCATTGAACATTAACATAGATTTTTGGGGAGGGAAATAAAAGAGATCTCCATTTTAGTTAGAATGAAACAATGGTTCATAAAGATATACTCGATCCATTGTCGGCACCTTTTGTAACTGTCATATGAATTCCTCCATCCCTGGGCCATTATGGACTTCTTCAAGACTCTGAAATCCCTCTCCATGCAAGAATGAGGAAAATTGGGAGGTCTTAGGCCTCAAATCAAGAAAGGGAGAAAATAATTGAGGAATCGGGGCTCCTATAGGGATGAAAGTCCTCTGGTCTCCCATAGGGATGAAAAAACACAAGGAGACAATAACCTCTGGTCTTTTTAGAAAGAGGATAACTCTATTGTTGTATCATTCCTCTTAGCCATTCCTTCCATTAGGCCTCATTTTATACCAATTCAAGTTTGTTGAGACATTTAGTTTGTTGATTATGGTTTGAAGGCCTTAATGTTTGCCTTACAGATTGGTGTATTGCATTTATTTCCTACTATTATTAAGGGGGGATGCTCTTGATTTTTTGATGAGGTAAACCTAACTTGAGATGTCTAGTTGTTTGATAGACTAGGATTTGTTTTTAAGATTGACTAGAATGAGTTTGGTTGCGTTGTTTACTAATGAGTGTTGGGATATATAGATAATAGTTGACTTGTTGTTACATACTAGAGTGTAGTTAAATAGAAGTGTTTATTATTAATTACAGAGGATATTGACAGATGATTATGAGATCTCCCGAGATCCTTCTTTGACAAATATTGTTTATGTGATGGACATAGGTTGGTTGCTTATGATATATTGTTGTTTTGTTGTCTAGTCTATTAATCAACTGGGACTATTTGGACAATAGATTTTTGGAACTTGGAAATTGTTTTGACATTGCTAGCATATGCTCTTGTTTGTCAGAATAGTACACAAATTGTTTCACTAATTTTAGAGTAAATTATGTGGAAAATATTGTTAAGGTGATAGTTGTTAAAAATTCCGTTTGGTAAGTGTTATTGTACCTTGGATTGATCAATATGATGGTTTTTAGTAGGTTGTTGATTAGATGTGGCAATGTTTCTTTATTGTACTTGGCTAGATCACTCTCTTCCTTTGTAGTCCGTATCAAGTTAAGTGGGGATTACTATGTGATTTGTTTATAACTTGAATTGTCCTCCAAACTAAGTTTAAGGGGGGATGTTGGAACCATATGTTCTTGTTGTAAACTCACCTTGGCATAATGTGTAGTGGAAAATGAAGAGGGAGGCAAATGTTAAGGGAGTCAACCAAGGAGTGGACCTAACTATGTATGATTAGTTGACATTGTCCACTTTAATCTTATAGATCCACACTATATGGATAGTTATGAGATGTGGTCCCGTACATTGAGGGTTTTGGGTGTATACCTAAAAATAGTCAATCTCCTATATCAATCTATCACATCATCTACTCATGGAGCTATGTTCATTGTTCTTAAGTTCTTATGTTATATATTGATACAACCACTACTCTTGGTATCTTTGTTTTCACTTTGTTGTCTTTTTCCTATTTCAACACTAATTAGTGGCTTATTGATTTTGGAGAATCTTATCATATGGTTATCGATAAAGCCATATATATTTTTCTCTTAATGAATGTAAAACCAAGAAAATATTTTTATATGATGATATATATCTATGTGTTATAGGGTATATCCACACAAGTCAATCACCTTAAAACAAACACTCAACACACATAGACCAAGGATCATTACACTAGTGTTTTCATGTGGTTACAACCCTCAAAGAAGGAAATAGTCCATAACCCCAACCAACACGACCACTTATAGAAATATATTAATGCAAAAGGAAATAGATTTCATAAACATCTCTCACAAAAAATATCATCGACAAATTAGCTTCCAAGGTCTTTAAATAAAGATCATGGACCAATCCGGTGCTAAGCCAAAATTCAAGTGTCATTAAGATCGAGGAGATGTTTGAGCCACTAGATCACTCATGTGCAGGACATGATCATGACCTTCAAATTAGTGAAGTACAAAATTACACTAAGGAAACATAGTAAAAAACACACTTTAACATAATATTACATTAGACCAAGTTGACCTTAACTAATTCCTAGTGTCAAAATATCATAAGAATATAATATTACAAATTAGGTTTGAGTTATATATTTATACATAAGTCAAGAAAGTCATCCTCCCAAGAGGGTTTATGGGCCCAGATAAGTTGTGTGCATTCCCCAAGAGGGTTATTGAGCATGCATATCAAGGTTGAGTAGATAAACCTTTTTTTTTTCACAAGAATTGGGGAATTTTTTCATTAAAATGGTGTGGTCAAGACCATTGAGAATAAAATACAAGCTTCATATGGTTCTGAAGACCTCCATATCTAGAGGCTAGTCCACAATTTACAAAATTTATGTCTTGATCCTTGATGACTATCTAAAAAATTAATCTAATTCTAATCTGAGAGGTATACACTCAGTAAAAAATATCATTAATACATATAGATAAACAAAACATGAGAACTATAGTTTTAGAGTAAATTGGCTACCAGCTTCTTTCTTGATAACTTGAATTACTTATTGTTCCCAATCTGCTTCAATAGGTTTGTTGAGGCCAGGAATCAGGCCCACTAAGGCTTCTGAAAAATTCCTTGATGTGTTCCCATTGATGGTTGGGGTGGAGGGTTGCCCTTGGTTTTTCTCGCACTGATCAAGGTTAAATTGGAGATCCTCAATTTGACTACACTATGAAAGCACGTCATCCTATAGTTGCCCGATGACAAGTCAATGTTGAGACAAAGTTTCAAGCTCAAAGGAAACCGTGGAACTGATGGCTCCAAATTTGATTTTTAACTTCTGACACTCTGCGCACTCGAATTATGGGTCAAGTTGACCTTGTCCTACTTTTTTCCCCTTAGTATGCATGCTCCTTCAATGCTTCCGAACTACACAATGTCACGATGTTGACGGGGAAAAGTTGATTGAATCTGAAGAGTGAAAGGAGGCTTTGGCTGAGAGGAAACAAAGACACTCTTGATCTGCACTCTGTCGAAGGGCACCATAGGGATGACTTCGCAATTGGGCTAGGTTAAAAGTCCCACCTAGAAAGAGGAAATCACGCCACCAAAGAAATCTAGAAAGAAGCCACTCATCCCACCTAGGGAAATTTTCATAGGCCGAAGGCGAGAGGTCTCGAGGTTTATAAAAATTCTTAAATTGGATCCTACCAGAATTCTTCTTGATGTCATTGCAGATCTTGAGAAAATTTCAGTACGAGGTAAATTGACAGGAGCATTGAAACATAGATTTGGATAATACCTTGTCCATTTGGTAGAATATGTGTCGAAGGATTTTGAAGGGTGGTGAAGGTCCTGAGCTGGCGCATGTTGATTTAACCATCCCCATTGCTCACTTATTTTGTTCTCTCATTCTCTGCACCTTAAGCCTCCATTTTGGGACACATGAGATCACCTGTGCGAGGAGGATCCCCTCTCATCTTCATGATGTCTCTTTCATACTTACCACGACCAACACAAATAACCACCTTCCTTAATAGCCTTCACCATCTTGTCCAGATCCACTTGATGGAGAACATGCATCGTGAAGGCTAGACACATGTCACCCCCTAAATGTCATGGGCCCCGAGAGCCAATCTAGGGTCTGGTCTCATGGCAAGGGGGTTTTTCTTTCTTGACAACCAACCCCCAAGAGTCCTGGGACCTTGCCTATGGCCTTATTGGTCATTTTATCTGCCTCTTTGTTATTGATTCAGAGGACGTGGAAATAGTTGGTGTGCATGAATCCTATGAGGAGGAATATTATGTCTATTAGGATTTTAAGTCTCATGTTATGAAGAGAGGAGCCTGATATCATTATCCTTATTATCATCTTTGAGTCTCCCACTATGTTCAAATTTTGAATTTTCCTTTGCTTTTCCAAATGGATCCCTTGAAGCAAGGCATAAGCCTCCGCTTTGTTGTTTTTTTTGTCCCCAAATTCTAGTAATAATAAAATACTACGTGTTATAACTGAAAATGCCACTTCTATGCATCATTGATGTTGGCCTAATCATTCAACCCATTTTGATGGAGTTCTTCTAAAATAATTTTTTTTTGTATGGCATATGCCCCCTGTTGCATATGAAGAGCACGCACATAGGCTAGTTGCATACCTGAAATCACGTGTACATACACTTGCTGCACTACTGAAAGCACACATGTACACTAAAAAGTGACAAAAAATATAAAATTTGCGCTTTCCAACGGATTTTACGGGCTATCTTAGGTTTTGCATCCATCTTACCCCCTGTAGCCCTTCTCGCAACGAATTAATCATCATTTTCTCATATAAAAAGGGCCCTAGGGGGGGCATTTGGATATATAAAAATAGAGGCAAGAGAACTCTGCCAAATTTAATCCCTTGTTTCCCAAGCCTTCTACATTCTTCTCTGAGTTTCATCCTCAACATTCCCTTCCATCCATCTTCCTTACACAATCCATCCTTTTCCCCTTATATTGGCATATTGGTGGTGAAGATAGTATTGGGAATAGTGCACTTGGAGACAAAGTAGAGGAACCTAGGGGAGGTTCATGGAGCGATGCCAACAAAGTTTGGGTTGTAACCTCCAATTTTTTTATGAATAAAAGAGAAACGTTCTTGTAACCATCAACTAGTGTGGAAATTGGAGACATTCCACCAGATTAAAACCTTTGTATTCCACATTGTGCACAAGTCACCCGATGCACCTCTTGATCTTATGGATTTACCATTTCCTACTTTCCAAATTCTTTGCATATCCTGGAGAGATTCATGCTCCCTCATATTAGTCTCTTGGAGTATAAGGATTAGGGGATTTTCTACTCTTATTAATTTTTCGACTTTTTTTTTTTTTCCTTGCTCTCAAGACCTCTACAGTTCCACGATACTACTTTCATCATTTACTTAAGCTTTTGTATGCCCCCCTTTAGACGGTTGAGAGGAAAATCCCTTAGTGTTGTGGGATTTTCTTGGCTTGTACTCTTTACTAAGGGCTTCCTCTAGGGTAGTTTGAATTCCTAATTATTTTTCCTGATCTGCTATTGTTTCCCTTTTGTTTATGTTAGTCGTTCATCCAACTTTCCTTGTTGTAGTTGTTGGGCCTTGGAATTGCCATCTTTTTATATCTTCGTTTGCCTACTTTGTATCCCTTATTGCTCACCCATAACTTGTGTTAATGCTTATTAATCCATTTTAATACTTATATGCGAGATTTAGATCCAAGGTATTTTCCATTTGCATTTCTTTAGTATTTTACATGAATTATGGTTAAACATTAGAGAAATATCATATTTGCATTTATTTTGGAGTTAATCTGCAAAGACGATGTGTTATGCAGGTTGTTGTGCAGGGTGTGATATCCGAGTATTTCGGTTCCCATTGTTGCAACTTAGTTGCTACAGTTTCCATACTATTGTTGCAACTCCCATGTAGTTGTTGCAACTCCTTATAGTAGTTGCTGCAACTCCGAGCACTATTATTGCAACTTTGAACAATGCCACAACTCCCGTGTTGCAACTCTAAACAGTTCTGCAACTCTTGTGTTGCAACTATGAATAGTGCCGCAACTACTGTTGCAACTCTGAACAATGCCGCAACTCCTGTGCTACAACTCTGAACATTGTTGCAACTCTCTTGCTACAACTCCTAGTTGGTGTTGCTCTAGTTTGGTGCTACTCCTACATCATTATTGTTGTTACTCCTATAACTAAATATATATGAAGTGGGTCCTTGATATTTTTCATATGAGGCATTATTAAGTCAATATAAGTCTATCCTCAAGATATCTCAACAACACAGATCATACTTTTTGAAAAATCAAGTTTTCACGATTTGCTGCAACTTGTTGCAACTCTGAATAGTGTCACAACTCCTGTGCTGCAACTCTAAACAATGTCGCAACTCATGTGTTGCAACTCTAAACAATGTCGCAACTCATGTGTTGCAACTCTCCCAAGGAACCTTGAGCCGTCAGAACTGTGAGCCATGCTATCACATATTTTTCATTTATATATTTATGCAACAATAATTTATTAGTCTAAGAAAACTAAAGAAATGGAGATAATTTTTGCAATTCCAAAACAAGATATTGGTTTTAGTGGTTGACCAAGAATCTTGGAATTCTTGAGAAAAATATCTTGGAAGTTATTTATTATTTGCTAATTGTTAGCAAAAGATCTTGGAAGTTATTCATTATTTGCTAATTATTATCAAAAGATCTTGGAAGTTATTTATTATTTGCTAATTGTTAGCAAAAGATCTTGTAAGCTATTTATTATTTGCTAATTGTTAGCAAAATATCTTGGAAGTTATTTATTAATTTCTAATTGTTAGCAAGGATCATGGAAACTATTTATTATTTAGGAAATTTTTGTAACCACTATTGGTTTATTAAATCCATAAGTGGATTTATTTAGATATTTGTTATTTCTAGTTTATATTGAATTTATGTATAAAAGAGAGTACTCTCTCCATTATTCGAAGAGGACTCTTAGTGAGTTTTTATTTTAAATATAGTTTTATAATTTCCTTAGTGTGTGATTTAATTAATTCATTGAGTTTTTATTTTAATTGTAGTTTTATAGTTTCCTTAGTGTGTGATTTAATTAATTCATTGAATTTTTATTTTAATTGTGGTTTTATAATTTTAGCAGTGTGTGCTTTAATTAATTAATTTGACTTGTTTTCTTTGCATGTTGTAATAGATTGATTTCTTTTGATTAAATTCATTAATTTAACCAATTTATGAAATGGGTGCTAATGTAGAATAAATACCAACACTCTGTTCTATGGAGGCAAAGCCCACTCCACTAGAACAAAGTGTCGTGTAGCTTAGATGGTTGCTTGATTTCTTGTAATTTCATGTAAGATTTATTTTATTTTATTTTATTCTGTAACTAGTTTCTTGGTTCAAATCGTTCATGCAAGGTTGTGTTTATGTTGGATTTCATTTATTTGGTTGTTTCTAATAAACGCATTTCATATTGGGTTGCACTCTTTTATGGCGTTGAATAATTGTGCTTAATGCAATGACTATATTTGTTTGTTTGAGTAATGACATGGATTGTCTTGGAAAGGATTAGGCTCTGATTTCGAGGACTTAGTTAATTTATTTACCAGCGAGTAGTTAATCAATTCCTTTCATCATGTGTGATTCATTTTCAGCAAGTGTGGTGTGAATTTCAATTTCTACAAAAGTAATTTAGAGTTTCAATTCTATAATTAGTTTACCAATACCTGCATGTGGTTGAAAGCAGGGAGTTGAGGAGCCCACCACTTCTTTAGTGATTTACTTTCTTGTCAGTATGATTTCATTTCTGCAATGTGTGTTTTTATTTCTACAAGTGTGGATTTCTGTAGAACCTTGCCATAGATTGAGAATTGTCTATACTCTGACCACAAAAGTAATCATTGAAACTATGACTACAACACATAGAAAGAATAGTTGTCTCGGCATACACAGTGCACAACAATTCATAAGTTTCATACGAGCCCCAGATTGATGATTAAATGTATAATATTTCTAACTATCTTCTTGAGAAATTAAGGAGGTGATTAAAAGACCCAACAATAGTGGGTTGGGTGATTTCTGGTTCCAAGTCACTTTCATAGTTTCTTTGATTCTCTTCCTCATAGTTTGAAGGGATCCATGCCGAAGGATGGGAGGGCACAATTGGCGGATGAGACTCACCTCCACTTGAGAGTTGAGATTCCTTTACTTTTCCTTTTCAATCCTCTTTATTTGGAGCTTCTTGGTGTGTCATTTCATTTCCCTCCTGGCCTTCCATATTTTCTTCCACAATTTCTTCTAGGTTTACGAGATTCTCATACCTATTTGGCTAGCCTCCCCTCTCATGGTTGTGCTTGGGGTTCGAGAGTGGGGAGCAGGTGATTTTTCTCCTTGTCCACGAGCCTAGAAAGTTATTGTTGTCTTGCCAGTGGTTTTCTTTCTTTTCGGTTGCTTTCATTGTTCTTGATTCCACTCCTTTGGTTGGGATGATTTAACTTGCCAACATCTTTTTAGAAAAATGTCCATATTCATGGAATTCCTTTCACTTAAAAAAAATATGTTCATAGTCCACTTGTTGAATGTAAGACCAACTATCAAAGGTTAGTTGAATAGCCTCTGGAAGTCATTTTTCCAGATCTACCTCTACACAGAGTCTAACACATGCTTGAAGGACATATCGTGGTTCAACACGATCAATATATTTTCCCAAAGAGTTACCTATATTTCTTAGGGTTTCTTCATTCTAGCAATGCAAAGGAAGAAAGGGGAGTCTTACCCAGACCAAAACTATTGAGGGGATGTCATTTTTTGGGTTGAAATTTGGGGTCCATTTCTTTAAATACATTCCTCTAGATCCCATGAAATAAGGGCCACTATGAAATATTATATCCCTATCTTATTGTTTTTCAAACAGGAACACAAAAAACCCCGTACCACAAAAAGCCGAGGAAACTTGTCCTTGGATCATCTTCTTCTAGTGTAGATCTCGTCAGTGATGCATGGCCTTGGGGGAAGGCCATAACCCTATAAACTGACCAATGAGTCTATTTTCATCCAACTAGAGGGAGAAAGGACGAGTCGACGGAGGATGAACAAGAAGTTTCAGGATTTCCTCCATTTTCTTCATGAATTTTGTTGGGGCGTGTTTCATTGATTTCACATATGATGCGATCAAAGATTGAAAGGAAGTGATGTTCGAAGGCAGAGGAGAGCTTGGGTGGGTTGAGTAGATATCAGGGAACCCTAGTTGGCATGCGCACTCTACAGGACTCAGGGAACCCTAGTTGTAGAGTTCGCCATCAACCCAATCTTATTTAATTATAAAGTTGAGTAGATCAACCTTAACCATAGCCAAGTATTATAGTAAATGATGACCTCAACAATAATAAATGCCTAATAAAATGCATTAATAACGCAATATGAGATGGTCATGGCCACATGCAAAAATTACACTATTTTTAACAAAAATGATATTCCATCTATGTGAAATCAACCCAATGATTACTTACACATAACAACATTAGCTCCAAGAGAAAACATTTACACATAAAAAACATATAATTTTCCAATTCAAACTACGTTCCAATCACCTATCAGTAGAAACTTGGAGATGGAAAAATAGAAACTAAGAAGAACATCTAATATGCTTACTTTGAAAACAAATATAAAGTGAGGATGAGGTGGATGTGATGATACATTATCCTATGTTACAAGAACAAGACATGCACACTCAATTCAACATGAAGATTTGAGTAGATTACATAGCTTATTGAATTTGCCAACAAAACAAATAGAGGGTTGAGATTATATTAAATATGTTTTAGAACACTACCAAAAAATGAGTGCATTACAAGTTGAGATATCCTTGTGTGAAAATATTGGCTATACTACTATGCGGAAAAGAATAGAAAAATTATTTTAGATGAGTTAGTTTATTATTGTAGTATATAAAATTACATTGCACACTAAGACATAGATAACATGCTAACTCAAATGAATTCACAGTGAGTGGATGTTGGAGTTGTATATCCAAAATCTTAAAATAAACGACATCAATGTTGCAAATATATAATTTTTGTGACTCTTCATGTGGTCCTATAAATCCATTGGTCATTCCATATTTTTGATGATCTTGATTGATTCAAAGCTCCCAAAACTCTGAAACTGCATTTATCAATGGATGAAGTTGCATCTTTTTCATGTTCGGATTTTGATTTCATATTTCTAGCTAAATACCTTTTAAAAAATCACAAGAACAAAGGAAAACATGTCGAGTAAAGGGGCGTTTTAGTTAACACTTAGCCCATTCCAATAACTTTTTTTAATGTTCCATGGTATGTAAATAATAATAACTTGATTGTGGAAAAATGTTGAAACATGTATTCTATGGCTTAATGGTTATGGTAGGATGAAATATTTTTCTTTAGAAAGTTTATCCATCCCATTAGGGATTAAAATTGAAGCCTTCATTTCCCTTCAAGACTCAATCAATCCTTCATAGAAGGTCATTAAATTATTTCCCCTACAAAAAAAAGAAACTAAAAAATCATTTGTAAGTCATGAAGCTAAGATCATTCCATATATTTTCAGATGAAGGGCTATCACTCTTACAACTTCTTAATATCCAATCATTAGGAATCAAAGCTTGGAATTATATAGGAAAAGTCATTATGAACTTTGAAGTAGAATAATAAATTTTTTATTTGTAAATTTTGAAGTTGGTAACTAGCACTGGTAATGTTAACTCCGCATTGAATATTTTTACCTTATATTTCCATGGATATACATTAGTACAATACCTATCACCACTAATCCCAGTAATCACTCTTTTAATCACAACAATGAACATTACATTTGTTGTAACATTGTTAGGGACCTACCCTAACCTCCCTACTTTAGGCTACCCATGAGTAAGTCAATTGATGTATGTGACCATCCTCTTTGAATAAGGCCCATTAGATAACAATGGATATTTATTTAATGTAAAATGGTCCACTTTATAAGGC
>JASDQU010682030.1:46584-61608 GCA_032191745.1 Picea mariana
TACATTAGTAATGTTATTTTATTTATGTCGGCTTTATTCCATTAGTTGTAATTATACCTCCTAGTCTCCTATATATACCAAGGAGACATTTTCATTTGGAATCATCTTGTACTTGAACATTTATGTGGGGTAAAAGGAGGTTGCCCCCTTGAAGAGGCTTATTATATGAAATTATCTCTTTTTCAAGGCGTTGAGTACTTATTCTAAGGTTTTTCTATGCTATATTGATATTTGGTTCTTAACAGCATGACTTAGTCTACATTCTAAAGTGGACATTCTTTAGTTAAATGATTCTAACAAAAAAGGTAATAAAATATATATTCGGGCTTCTAAATAGACAATAGGGAAACCTATTGTTGTAATGTTTGTACACATTTTTTGACACCAAAGTCATGACCACTGGAATGCCAAAGAAGTCTAGGTCACCATCATAGCTCTATTTGATATCCTTTAAATCATTTGGATAGGTAATTGGATTCATACCTGTAATGTACCCAATACCAACAAAAACAAAAATTTCTCTAATACCACTTGTAATGAACCCAACCTAATGAAAATAGATTAATACTCGCTAATGCAAATAAAAATTTTACACAAGGGAAGGCACATAAAATTTCCTCATGCATCTAACAACATAATAAAAACTCATGAAATTACCAACAGTTAAATCAACCATGAATGCATGCTAATTTAGCAACAAAACAACATCCAAATCAAATATATACAGAGTGGAAATTAACATAAAAGACTTATTTGTTTATGGATTAACCAACTAGCTGTGTATGAAGGACATTCCTACCAGCCATACGCTTTTTGTTCATTTTTTGTCATAAAAAACCACCCCTGAGTCGAGACTATGATTCCACAAGGAGGTTTGTCTCTCTTGGATGTCCACTCTCCACACTCGACAACCAAAAATCTCTCTTTACCTTCAACCTACACAACCTAAGGAATGGGACCCCCTTCTTTGCCACGTAGTCCCTCGAGCCTTCCCACTTTCCTCTAGGTCCTGACTTCACATGGTTGGCCAATAAATCTCTAAGCTATTACTTTTTAGTGCTCACAACAACCTTCTCAAGGATTTTAATCCATTTCCTCGACATGAATGTCAATTATAGGCATACATCCTCATTTTTAGCATTATTTCACAACTCCCCTAGGTTGTTATAGATACCTAGCCTAATTTTCAACATCGAACTCATCCCAACAAGATGTATTTTCATGGCTAGCATGGTTGGTGCTCTCTCTCGGCACCCAACTCCTCTCTTTTTACCCAAAATCAACATGTAAAAATTGTCCCAAAAAGACACTCAAGTTTCCTTTTCTTTGCATGCAAGTTTGACTCTCACATTTCACAAAAGGTGGTTGTACTTATCCCATGATGTCATAAATTAGTGAGATGACTTTTCCCACCAACCACTCTTATATTTATTCAATGATTTCTTTGATAATTCTAAGGAGATAAACATTAATATTATAATGGCTTGGATTAATAGAAATGGGTAACCCCTTGGACCCCTTTTAGCTCCCTCTCTAATGGAATCATAACATCCCCCCCGACGTCATTACCATCCCTCTCGTATCACAACCAACGATTATTATTTTAATTAATGATTTCAATGTACATGTTTACATAGATTGTCCCTCAGCCATATCAATCCATATAAGCTCTCCAACCCAAAACATATAGGCTCACAAACCTAAATCATATTTGCACAATTACATTATAATTTGAAGGGATTAAAACTAGGGATGTTATAATACCTTTTATGATGATTTCATGCTTGAAAGGAAAGGGGAATATTGGGGGGTAGGGAGGGGGTCAGGCTATGCCTTTTCCAAAATTGAATTTTATGTTAAGTATGTCAGAGAGTCATTTTCACCTCCTAACGTTTCAAACATGTTTTTTGTGAATATAACACAGATGTTGATCATATCTTAAAATATGGGGTATTATTGGAGGCAAGATGTTAAAAACAAGAGGAAAATAGTACAAAAACATTTATGTGCATTGTATTTTTTAAAGATTTGATATGCTTTATGTAAAGTACCCATCCACCCAGGTTGGGTCACGCCATGCGAAAATATCTCTTTTTATAGCTCTGATACCATAGTGTAGCGTACCTAGCCTCTAGCTAAGAAACATTACATGCAGAATACACATAAAAGGAAAAACTTATGTTAACTAAAGAAATTACTTTATTGTTAGCCAATTTCCTGTAGCTTACAACTACAAATTTAAAACAGATTTAGCTACTATATATAACCATAAAACAGATGCATCTAAATCATGCTAATAATCAACATGAAATGTGGCTAAACCATTCATTACATCAGCATATAATTCATTATCATTTACACAGAGTTCATGCACAACAATAACACATGTAAATAACTCAGTACAATATAAAACACTTATCTTTAAACAAGAATTGTGCAACCAACTTCTTGGGATAGACGTTCCACCCAACCATAGACTGTTTGTTCCAAATCTCAACAAATGGCCACCTCCGAGTAGAGGCTAATAATCCAAAAAAGAGGGTGGTCTCTCACTCGCAGCTCATAAAGTTCATAACCCAATTGATATTCTCCTACAAATATCCTAGTTTTTCCACGAGATCTCTTCCTCCTGACATGCCCAATCGAAGGAATGCACCATTCATTTATTAGGGATAACCCAAGGGATGTACCATCTATTTATCAGGGATGTATCATCCGTTTATCAAGGTTAACCCAAGGGATGTACCCGTTTTTTTATCAGGGATAACGCAAGGAATGTGCCATTCATTTATCAAGGTCTCTCTTGCACAGGTAACTAGGAATCTCTCAGCCAGGAACTCAAGGGAACTTGCTACTATGAAAACTATCAACAAACCAACAACAAACACTTGTTGTTTTATTGCAACTCACACAAAAGTTTACTCTTCATGCCTAACAACTTGACTCTTCAATTCTCCAGCTCCAGTTACGCTCTAGTTATACTCCAATTATGATCCAAAGTTCACCCTCCATGGTTGCACCAGCTCTAAGTTCTCTTTATTTCTCTCTCCTTTCTTTTCCATGCTCAAAACATGACTGAAAAACTACCTATCCCAACCCATACGATTTTCCTCTCTTGTGGCTTATCTTTCTTGACTCACACTCTTCCCTAAGTTGATTGTACTCAACCCCCATGTTCCCAATAACTCTAGGATGTGACCACTCACACCCACCCTCTTACATGTATTAAATGACTGGATTCGAGAATACTCAATCAGAAGGATGTGACAACTCACACCCACCCTTTTACATATATTCAATGATTGGCTTTGGGAAAACTCAATCAGAAATGGGAAGGTTCGTATACAATACAGAAGTTTAGTAAAACTAGGTTGAATTAATATACATGGGTATTTCCCCCTTGGACCCCTCTTGGGAATTATCCTAGATACTCCCCTGTCTTATGGATTAATTCAATGCCCCATCTCTTGTCCATGTCCCCTTAGCAGCTGGCGTCACATTTTTATTATTAAAACATTGAAATACAATTCACATATTACATCACTTGGTAGTAGCCACATATTATATCCACATAAGAATTAATTAAACTAGGGATTATAATGGGGATGTTACATTCCCACTCCCCTACAATTGTGCGTCATCCTCGACGCACTCTANATATATATATATATATATATATATATGCAAATTTACATCATGATACTTAGAAATACAAGTATGCAATTTAACAACTCCGAAAGCCACTCCAACCATCAATCTCTTGTTCCTCTCAACTTGCCGACCCAAGGAATGCACCATTAGTTTATCAAGGTTAAACTAAGGGATGTACCATCTGTTTATTATGGCTAACCCAAGGAATGAGCCATTCATTTATCAAGGTCCCCAACGCAGTTGGCTAGGACTCTCAGATGTGGTTCTAAAACTCTAGATTTTCAAAATGGATTCTTGCATTCTGCCTTCTTCAAAATTGTCGAAAATTTGTGGATACTCTTCCCACATGTTTTCTTCATGCTCCCATGTAGCATCTTCAGGACCATAGCAGGTCCATTAAACCTTTACCAATCGTATGGATTTTTTCTTGAGCACTTTGACTTTTCGGTCCAGGATACATACTGGTTCCACCCAGAAATCCCCTTTGGGCTCCACCTGGATCACATTCCAATTTATTGTGTGGTTAATATCAGAAACATACTTATTTAATAATGATACATGAAATACATTATGCACTCTCATGAATGCAGGAAAATCTAACATGTATGCAACTGGCCCCATCTTTTTTAATATTTCAAAAGGCCCACAATATCTCACTAGAAACTTCGAGCAACTCCCTAATATTAGTGAAATTCTCTTTCCCTTTACTTTCAAAAACAATTGCTCTCCTACTTTAAAATATCTTAAAAAATTATTCTTGTTTGCATAAATTTTCTTCCTATTTTCGACAACCTTTAAATTCCTCTTCATCTTTTCCATCTACTCTTCCATTTCTTTTAACAATTCTAGCCCAACAACTGCTCTGTTTGTAGGATTATCCCAACTCATTGGAGTGTTACATTTTCTTCCATACAATGCTTCAAACAGACTCATTTTCAATGAGGCAGGATACTCATTGTTGTAAGCAAGTTCAACTAAATGAATATAATATTCCCACTTTGATCGTTAATCCATCACATACATTCTAAGCATGTCCTCTATTATTTTGTTAGTCCTTTCTGTTTTCCCATCTGAATCTGGATGATACCCTATACTGAGATTTAAATTTGTTCCAAATCCTTTGAACAAAAATTTCCAAAAATTCAAAGTAAACTATGGATCTCTATCTGAAACTATTTTTTTAGGCACTCCATGTAACCTGACAACTTCCTTTATAAAAATCTCTGCAATATTTGTTTCCTTGTGTGTAGTCTTTACCAGAATAAAATGTGTTGCTTTAGTAAATTTATCCACCACCACCATGATGGAATCATGTTGCTTCACTGTCCTGGGAAGCTTGGTAATAAAATAAACTATAACTATTTCCCACTTCCATTCCAGAATGGGAAATGGTTGTAGTAAACATGTTGGGTGTCTATGTTTTGTCTTTACCTTTTGGAATTCTAGACATCTGGCTATGTAATTAGCCACTTCTTTCTTCATTCCCGGCCAAACGTACTGGCTTATTACTGCTGCAATTGTCTTCTGATATCCTGGGTGCCCGACATATGGCACATTATGCATTTCCTTCATAAATTTATTTTTCAGCTCATTGGAATTCGACATATATACTTTTCCCTTGTACATGAGAATTTCATCTTCTTTTAGCTCATAACAATTAATTTTCTACTGAAAATTACCTTGTTGTAATGTTTCTTTTATTTCACATATTGTTGATCTAAATACGCTGCCGCAATAATTTGATCTTTCAAATATGTCATGTACATGTTGATGGTTGCCACATGCACTTCATGATCTCTCCTGCTGAGTGCATCAACTACTTGTTTTTCTTTTCCTTTATATGCTTAATTTGGAAGTCATATTCACTTAGAAATTCCAACAATCTAGTTTGTCTAGCATTTAGTGTTGGTTGTCCAAACAAATGTTTCAGACCACAGTAGTATGTTATTAGCTCAAATTTCTTACCCATAAGGTAATGCCTCCACATTTTTAATGCATGTACAATAGAAGCTAACTCCAAGTCATGTGTAGCATAATTCCTCGCATGCTCTTTTAATTTTCTGGACTCGTAGCATACCACATGGTCCTTTTGACTAAGAACTCCACCAAGTCCTTCCTTGCATGCATCGGTGCACACAAAAAAATCTTCGTTTGGATCGAAAATATTCAATATTGGTGCACTTTTCAATATTTATTTCATATACTGAAAACTCTCTTCATGCTTGGAAGTCCATTCAAATTTCACTCCGTTCTGTTGCAAATAAGTGATTGGACTTGCAATTCTTGAGAACCCTTTTATGAATCTTCGGTAATAACCGACAAGGCCCATGAATGATCTGACCTCTGTCACATTCTTTGGCGTTGGTCATCCTCTAATGGCCTCTATCTTCTCAACATCAACTTCTATCCTTGTTGCTGAAATTATATGCCCCAAGTAGTGAATCTTCTTTTGGTAAAAGATGCACTTACTTAGCTTAGCATACAATTTATGTTCTCTTAAAAATTGAAACTCCATTCTTAAATGTTTCTCATGTTCTTCTTCTGATTTAGAATAGACAAGTATATCATCTAAGAACACAATCACAAACTTGTCCAATTACTCCCTGAACACTCCATTCATCAGGCACATAAAAATTGTTGGCGCATTTGATAACCCAAATGGCAGTATAGTGAATTCGCAATTCCCATATCTTGTTCTGAATGTTGTCTTGCTGACATCTTACTCTATCCTTACTTGATGATATCCTAATCTCAATTCAATCTTTGAAAATATTCTTGAACCTTTCAGCTAGTCAAACAAAACATCAATTCGTGGAAAATGATACGTATTCTTTATGGTGACCTTATTAAGCTGTCTGAAATCAATACACAATCTTAAGGTTCCATCCTTCTTCTTCACAAAAAGAACTGGGGCTCCCCCAAGGTGATACACTTGGGTCTATGCACCCCTTCTTCAAAATTTCTTCAAGCTTCATATGCAACTCTTTTAGTTCTGGTGTGCATTCTGTAAGGTTTCTTAGACACCGAGGAAGCTCTCGACACCAAATCAATAGAGAAATAAATGTCTCTTTTTGGTGATAGTCCCAGATTTTCTCTAAAAACATCTTTAAAATCCATCAGAACTAGATGTTGTTCAATGCTTGCCACTTTGTCTTTGGTTTCCTCCTCCATATGGGATGCAAACATTTGAAATCATTTCCTAAATCTCTTCTTCAACTACATAGCTGAAATCTCTCTAAAAACCACAACTCTTGGGATGCCTTGAATATTTCCTTGTTTCCCTTCCTCATCAAGATAGGTGATTGTCCTTTTGTAACAGTCTAGGAAAACATGATGTTTTACCAACCAATCCATGCCAATTAGACAATCATATGAAACCAATTGTATTATGTTTACGTCAACCTTTGTATTGAGTCCATTCATGTCTATCAGACAATATTTAACCAACTCATTGATTTTCCTCTTAGCCCCTATGGCTAACTAAACTAACCAATATTTGTTATGATTAATTCTTTGCAAGTGAAATCTTTCAACAATGTTAGCATTTATGTAACTATGGCTAGCTCCATAATCAATTAAAATTGTTATGGGCTCATTATTGATCTTACCTTCCACTTCAACCATGGGAGATTGATACTCTGCCTACTTGTTATCCAAGGCTATATAAATCCTTGGCATGATCTTGCCCATGTCTTCCACTATTTTAGCCTCTTGAATGTTGTGGAAAATTCTCATTCTTTATCCTTTGTGAGGGAAATACTTATTTAGATTCTGACATTGTACCGACTACTTCCAAATGAATATGTATTCTTGTGTTCATTTTGGGTGACTTGACCTTACTGATTTTCTTGGGAATTATTACTAAAAAAGGGTGGCTTAAAACCCTTCTACCTTTGATTCTTCTTATCCTTCATCTTGTCATTCCAATCTTTTTGGAAAATTGGTCTTCCTTTATCTCTTCATACAAATGCCTTGCTCTCCTTATGGTTTCCTCCAAGGTTTTGGGGTTGTCATATTGAATCTTATCATTGTAGAAAGTGGGTAACCCACTTAGAAACCTTTGTATTTTGAATTTATCATCCTTGATGAAGTCAACATACTTCAACAATTCAAAGAACCGCTTCTCATATTCCTCCATTGTCATGGTTCCCAACTTGAGTTCAAATAACGCTTTCCTATTTCTTTCATAGTAATGCTCGAACAAATATTTCTCTTGGAAATATCCCTTGAACTTCCTCCATCATATTCTTTTCTCATCAAGGTTCTTGGTTTTCTTAAGTTGATCCCACCACATGGTTTCCTTCCCTTGTGAGTGGTAGGTGGAAATTCTAGCTTCTACTCGGGATGGGTAATCATGTAGATGGAAATATTTCTTCATTTCCAATAGCCATGCTTCAACATCTTTTCCTTTCCTGTGGTCACCATTGAAATTTGGTGGCTTAATCTTCCTGAGTTCACCATGCAAGATGTCTACCTCAGGTATTCTCCTTTTCTTCTTAATAGGAGACACACTTGGGATGATCCCTGGACTTGAACTCACATGAGTTCTTTTGGTGGAATGCCTTGGAGAATGATGGTGTTTACTCATGTTTCTAAACTTCCTATCATTTCCATGATCATCTCTTTTGCTATGGGATATTTATGTTGATGCTTGTCTTACACTAGTTGTTTGCTTGGTGCCAGAGTCATTTCTAACATTCTTCTGTAGCATATTTAGTCTTTGAAGTATCTCTTCTTGAGCCTTCATGATCCTCTCATTGTCGGCCCTATAGCTTTGCACTTCTTTTTACAGGTTTCTCATAGTCACAATACTTTGCCTCTCTCTTCTCCCATTAGACTTGGGTTCAACATTACCCATACTGGTATGCAAACCTCCAATTTCTTCTTCGTGGATGTAAAAACCTTGAGAATCCTCCATGTCTCTAGTTCTCATGTAGGAACCAAAGTATGCTTTTATGTATCTCTAATTCTGCAAGAATGTGCATGCAATAATTGTTGTTAGAATTAAGCATATTGAAAAATATTTATCAATTAGATTATGGGTCATTATTCGTTTTAGATTATGAAGAATATTAATACACTACTCTCAAGTATTATTCCTTAAATGCATTAATTTTTTAAACAAATTTCCAACGATAGTTTGTTTTCTCCAGTACGGGCTTCGAACTGAAAGTTATGGTGGAAAAACAGTGAAGGAATATTCATTAGCACATGCAACTTAGTGGCAACGCTCAACAACCGTCTGATCATTTCTTGATTAGATCTCCATCGTTGATTTGTATTAATGCATTCATCATGGATCTAATTCATATCTCTTCTTCATGCGTACCATGAACCTGCCACCAACACCTGGCTTCTTTTTCCTTCATAGACTCATGGACTCACAGACTCATAAACTTGTAACCTTCCTTTCATAAGTCCATCCGAGAAGTTTCAAAAATTATCCATTTTTTTCATCTACACAGACTCCCTGAATCGCAAACTCATAATCTTATATCCTTCTTTTCATAAGTCCATCTGAGAAGTCTCAACACTTAACCATTTTCCAAAATATTACCATAGTTTCGTGGGATTGACAGTTGTCTTGCCATATGGCTCCACATTACCTGCCAACTATTATCTTGTCCAACATGTACTTTCCATAGTGGAAGTACACATCTTTATTCTACCGCGTCAGTTGTCATGTGGCCTCCACGTCATGTCGATGTCATCATATGGAAAAATACCCAAATTTTTAGGATTTGCTTATTTTCGAAATTTCTAAAGAGGCTCAATTATTCACACTACCCATGAAATTTCTCTCAATTTTATTGTAGTAATTGATAAAACGAGTTGCAAAGATACTCCAAAAATTAATTCTCTATGATTTTCCACTTCAACATTATGTTAATTCAACCCCTCTAGGCTCAATGTTGAAAATTGGGCTTTGATACCACTTTGTAACGTACCCAACCACCCAGGATGGGTCACGCCACAAAAAATTCTCTCTTTTTATATCTCAGATACCATAGTGTAACGTACCTAGCCTCCATCTAAGAAACATTATGTGTGGAATACACATAAAAACAAAACTCCTGCTAACTAAAGCAATTCTTTTACTATTAGTTGATTTCATGTATCTTACAACTACAAATTTAAAATAGATTTAGCTACTCTATATAATTATAAAACATATGCATCTAAAGCATGCTAATAATAAACATGAAATGCGGCTAAACTGCTCATTACAACAACATAAAAGTCATTCTCATTTACGCAGAGTTAATGCACAAAAATAACACGTGTAAAAAACTCAGTACAAGATAAAACACTTATCTTTACACAAGAACCGTCAAACCAGTTTCTTGGGACGAACCTTCCACCAAACCATAGACTGATTGTTCCAAATCTCAGCAGTCAGTCACCCCCAACCTGAGGCTAGTAATCCNCAACTCATAAATCTCATAACCCAACTGATATTCTCCTACAACTATCCTGATTTTTCCACCAACTCTCTTCCTCTTGACTTGCCCAACCCAAGGAATGCACCATTTTTTTATCATAGATAAACCAAGGGATGTACCATTTGTTTATCAGGGATAACCCAAGGGATGTACCATTTGTTTATCAAGGTTCACCCAATGGATGTATGATATTTTTATCAGGGATAATCCAAGGAATATGCCATTTATTTATCAAGGTCTCTCTGACACAGGTAACTAGGAATATCTCAGATGGGAGCTCAATGGAACTTGCTTCTAGGAAAACTATCAGCAAACCAAAAACAAACACTTGTTATTTTAGTGCAACTCACACAAGAGTTCACTCTTCAGGCCTGACAACCTGGTTCTTCAGTTCTCCGGCTCTAGTTACGCTCCAAAGTTTGTCTTCCATGGTTGCACCAACTCTAAGCTCTCTTTATTTTCCATGCATAAAACTTGACTGAAAAACTGCATGTCCCAACCATATGAGTTTCCTCTCTTGTGGCTTGCCTTTCTTAACTCACACTCTTCCCCAACTTGATTGTACTCAACCCCCATGTTCCCAATAACTCTGGAATGTGACCACTCATATCCACTCTCTTACATGTATTCAACAATTGGCTTTGGGAACACTCAATCAGAAGGATTTGACCACTCACACCCACCCTCTTACATGTATTCAATGTTTGGCATTGAGAACACTCAATAAAAATGGGAAGGTTCATATACAATAAGCAAGTTTAGGAAAACTGGGTTGAATTAATATACATGGGTATTTCCCCCTTGGACCCCTCTTGGCCATTATCCCATACACTCCCCTCTCTTGTGGATTAATTCATCCCCCCATATCTTGTCCATGTCCCCTTAGCAGTTGGTGTCACATTTTTATTATTAAAACATTGAAATAGATTTTGCATATTACATCACTTGGCTGTAGCCACATATTATATCCACATTAGAATTAATTAAAATTGGGATTACAATGGGGATGTTACACTTTATTCATATGCTTCTCTGAACCTACGATAATTCATTCAAAGAAACCCATAGTTTCTAATTAATGTTAATGAGTGTGGGATTATTGTTGATAGTTGGACCATCCTAATTGATTACTTAAAAATATTATTGTATACCTCTTCGAATGTTGTGGGTGTTGGAGTAAATTCACAACATTTCACTTTTCAAGGGTCATCCATGTTTATTTTTAGCCATTCCTAAAATTTAGGGGGTTGCCTATTTTTAGCAATGCTAAACATATGGCATTGACTAGGAAACTAATGTGCATTGGATGTGGATAACTTATCCCTTTATGAAGTGCACATTTCCTTTATTAATCAATGGAGTCAAACTTATCATTTACCACTCACTAACTTGTGGTATTTACCCTTGTTATAGACCCATGGTATTGATTAGTTAAGAATTGACTAAATCTAATTAGTCCATGCACAAAGAACTCCAACCTTATGTGCCTTGTTTTTCTCCCCGAAGAGTCTATATATTGTACTCATGTCAAGCATTAATATACAAGAAATTTGAATTGGTTTTTCAACAATATCATCTTTTTAGTGTTATTTCATTCACTCTTCTCTCTTTTTCTTGAATTTTTTCTAGTGTAGTTTTTTTTCTCGCAAATAGATATTGGCTTGTGCTTAAAATCCTACAATGGGACATAGCTTTTTCCTCCAACCAATGTATGGCCCTTCCACGGAGGGTAATTGTGAATTAAATAGTGACAAATTATTTATATTTGTTTTTGGCATAAGAGGCCTAAGAATTTCTCAACCAAAAACATATGTAAATGCCCAACTATTAGGGTGTGATATAGGATAAATTGAGAAAGAGGGATGGTATTCACTCATAGGTTTTTCCATGAATGAGGGTGAAACATTAATAGGGTTGGTTGTAGGGAGAAACATGAACAATAGAGTGACCACTTGACCACTATATATATTTTTTTGTTATAGGGGCCATTGGAACCATTATGGTGTGCATAGGTATATGAGATAAGGGATTATATAGACTAGATGAAGGACCTTCCTCCTATGGTGGTTCAAGAATCATCAAACAAGTAACCAACTTCTTAATAATAATGCCTAGATAATATTAAACAAGTTGTTCAGTAATAGGATCAAATTACATAGAATCTGAATCCTAAGATAAGTTACATCCAAGGAATTGATCAAATTCATAGAGAGTGTTGTAAATATTTGGATGAGGTAGTTGGGATTAAGGAAGGTATTGTACAACAATATTATTTTCTTCCTCCTAGTGTTGGAAATGATGCTCTTCATAAAACTCCATGGTTGAGGGGGAATACATTGATTTCAAAGGATAATACATTGTTGATCTACCAACATGAGGCAACATACATAATCATATGCTATATAAAACAATGTTATTTTGAGAATAAAAAAATGTTATATGTGAAAGGGGTTGGACCTACATTTGGACACCTAAGGAGATCAAAGTACATGCTGCGTACAATCAAACCCTTATTGGTTATGGAATATAAATAACCAATGTTATAGTTTAAATAGCTATTCTAACTAGTCAACACAATCATTAACAACCCTTCCTCCAAATCATTCTCATCTCTAACCTTCCATTGGGATTTGACATCTTCTACTTCTACTCTATGATCACTTATCTTGACGCATTCTTCTAGTGCCTCTCATATCTCTACACACACCTATGATGCATATATTTTCTTCACATGGTCCTTAACCACATCCTCTCTCTCTCTATCCTACTCTACTGCAACCGTCTAGTATGTATTCTCCCCTTTTACTTAAACTATCCATCCATACCTTAAAAAATGCTTCAGATAATAGATTATTTCATTCATACCTCTCCACCATGGATTTCTTCCACTCCTTTGGATTTTTCTTTCTTTATGCTCTCTATTTCATCTCCCTTTCCTCTTTCATGTTCCCCCCCTTTGTAAGGGATTATGCTTCCATTATGTTTGATATCATCCACATCGACCCTTTCTCCACAAGCAAAATGTTAATCCATAATGGTATTGCTTCCAACAACCTTCCTCTAGGCCTAGCATCAAAATACATCTTAGACATGCTTAAAGAGGTACTATAATAAATAGAAACTCTACTATATATCCCTCTCTAAGTATCGTAAACCCATAATCAGTTGCATGCATCCTTTAGTTATGTAATATATAGTATTTCAATCATTTCTTGATCCAAAATTATAGATTTGTGAGAGCAGTGTGTTGTGTTAATTTCTACTTGTCTTTTTATTCACTCCTACAATAAGTTAGGAAATTCAACAAAGAAAATTCCATGCTTATCAGAATATATATACCTATCATTAGACCATTTAGGATCCATGTGTAGGTTATGTGTTTCTCTTTGTGCAAACTTGATCCCCTATTTTGAAATCCAATATTGTATTTCCCGTCACGAGGGTTCCATGACATACCCTTATTTTCTCTTACAAAAATTTGTTATGTTATAACATTGAGAACCAATTGTTGGTGCTATTAATAATAGACCCTAGGTTCAACACTCAATCCATCAATAATCCATTGGTGTCATCATTTTCAATACCTAGATGAAGGGTAAGGTCTCACCCAAGACACTAATAAACATTATAGAGACATCTTAAATTATTATAGAAAACAAAATGTTCCACAACTTAAACATAAAGAATTCAAGCATTCACAAATATGAGAGAATCAAAATATGAAAGGGGGAACCACCTTACATTTATTTCCATTACATTCCATGTAATTAATCATACAATATCTTTATGTCTCATACAATACCCATAGGGGACTTCAAGCTCTGATTTCATCTTCCTCCATACAAATTCCTAACATCCAATAGCCAACCTTAACATGCACCCAACCGTAGCACTCTAATTACGGTGTCAACATTGAAAATCCTTTTATAATTTAGAATCTAAAAATTAAGAGAAATATCCCATATCCTATCCTACTTATAGAAGCTATTCTTTCCCCCATTGAGAGTATGGCTATGACCAAGTACCTAATGTACAAGCACAAGACAACTAACATGAAAGACAAGAGACTTCATAATATTGCTTCAAACTCCAATCAATGTCACTTACGACTTAAGAGGGGATGACATAAAGATGGTAAGTCTTGACTAAATCATTGGAGAATAGAGGGTGTCACTTTGTAGAATATTGATATCATAAAAAAATACTATCACATCTAAATTGAAGGAGAAATTGTGGCGTGATAAAGAAATAGAGGAAAATATAAAATTAAGACATTGTAAAGAGGTCATTAACCACAATATAGAAGATAAAAGTATCTTTATTTTATAGTTAACTTAAAGAAGAAAAACGATATTGCTAAAATAAGAATGAACTCTCACAACCTCCATAGTGAAACATTAAGTTGGACAATTTCTTAGACATTCCATCTTTGTGATACTAAGAATGAAAGGGATGAAAATCACTTTCCCTTAGAATATCATGCATATTCCCACATCATATATCAATTTAAAATCAGTTGTAACAATACTGACCTTACTCAACTATGGATATTTAGAAAATATTCTCTACAATTTTTTCTAGCATGAAAAATAAAATTTTAAAGCAAACCAATTAATTGCTTAACACTTTTATTAAGGTTCAATAGACCAAAAATTATATCAGTGGATAGTAGAAATCATCAATGATTACTAAAAATAAAAACAATCTTGAAGTATTGAGGGGATTATGCAATCCAACATATAAGATATCAATTTTTTTAAGTCATTAATCTATGACCCATATCCCATGAATATTAGTCAACAATTAACCAATTTCTCATGGTGTTAAATAGTGCAGTTAACACAATACTTGATTGTGAAGAAAACTCCACAATTAAGTGTAGTTGAGCTAAAGGAGTCTTAAAATGAATGGCATCCCCTTGTTAACAAAA
>JASDQU010682032.1:0-13875 GCA_032191745.1 Picea mariana
TAGAGTTGTGGTATCCCTCACTACAGTTATGAAAAACTAACACAGAGGGATAAAAATCTTGGTAATAGGCGACGAAAGCTGCATGGAACTCCGAGAGTGAAGAAATGATAGCAGGGGGTAAAGAATGATACCATTTACGCGCATCCCTTGCTAACGAGAACATGAACATTTTCAATAATACATCCTCATGATGTATCTCCCACTGACACATGAGTTCATGAAACTCACTGAGGTGCTGAGCAGAGTTGTCATCTTCAAGCTTTCCAAATATGGGTAAATAATCGCCCCATTCATTCAGAGAGGGGAAAACATTAGGAAACTCAGGAATAGCAGAAAAATTAAAAGGAGCAAACCTGCAAGCAAGGATTTTCTCCATATCGAACCAGTGGAGTCACCAATCAATCCTTGAATCATGGAGTCGCCAGGTGAAAGATGTGTAGCTTTGAATGTGTATGGTCCTTGTTCACCATCAAAGGCCAGATCCTAATGTTGTTGTTACCCCAGGAAGCTTCTCAGGCTGAGAAAGCAGCTACTAAAACCTTCTCGAGAAAGCTCCTTAGGGTCATCTTTCAGGTGTGCTAATAGTAGCCATAGCTGAAACAGTGATGTGGAAACCTTGGAGTCGCCACAGTGGAGTCGCCAGGTGCACAGTAGAAATCTTGAAGGGCTCTGATGTCTGATGCACCTTTAGAGTCAAAGTCTCAATGTCATTCTGCCTAGGGAAAATCTTCAACTTCGTCCCCGGCAACGGCGCCAGAATTGTTAGCGTCAGAAGTCACTCCTGTATTGCTTGCAAGAGCAGAGCCCGATGCCCATCAATTTTATGTCACAATTTATTTAATGGGGTGATCGAATGGGTAAGGACTCAAGAAGATATAGCTTTAACTCAAGAAACTGGGCCTGGTATGTAGAAAGCAAGGGAGGTCTTGATCCAACTTCTGTCAGTAAATTGATGAAAGGGTGATAGATGGAAGACTTGTGAGAAGGGTGAACAAGACTACCTTGGGTGACAGGCCTTCGGAAGCTTGAGGATGAAATACTCAGAAGCCAAGATCCTCTTGGTCTAGAGCCTCAAGAAGCTGAAGGGTGACTCGACAGGATCCTCCAATTCCAAGTCGTTCAGCGCTAAGAAAGTCACAGGAACCGATTAGAAACAATGCAACTATGACAGTGATCCAACCTACATCATCCTATAACAGCTGCAACTCGACTGGATCCTCCAATTCCGAGATGTTCTAATACAGTAAACAAAGAGATGGAAAAGAGGCTGACATCCATAAAGTAAGAAGTCTCCAATGCCATATACATTAACCAGAGCGACCAACGCTTCATTAAAACTTTACAATCGGGAGACTTGCTCAACCATCGATCCTTACAAAAATGGTGAAAACGCCTACATATACTAAAAAAAAACAACAGCAGCAAAAATGAGACGATGTATTAAAGAATTGCATCTGCATGGCTTCTGACAGCCTGCCTATGCAGACTCTGGATGATCGTGCGCCTATGACAGATTCCATCAGATTTCAGACTGTCCTTCTATAGGTGAGTCGACATCAATTAATCCTTTGCCGGACCTTCCTCTTTATGGCAAAGATGATGCTCAACCACCAACAACAACCGCCATAACTGCATTCCACCTTTAAAAATTCTCTTTGTGAAACCTGGTCTCCTGTGTGACTTCAAAAGCACTATCTCTTCTAAGCTTTGGAAAATGTACCTGTAACAAAGATCATCGATCCTTGACAGTGATCGAATATTACATCGATGACATTTACTAGATGTTTTTTCTACTGAAATTTATCCTTGTTGCTTTGTTTAATTCTCTTGCCGTCAATGACCCTTCATTACACATGGACAGAGCTTATTGGCCATCCTGACACTAATGCAAATGGTATAACTTTTTTCATGAGTGATTCATGTTGCCATCAATGACAACACACAATCAATAATGCCAACAATTGGTTGTTGGAATATTGTAACATACCATCTTCCAACAATCAATTGTACAAGTGGGGTTTGGAAATTCCTCCCCGGAGTCAAAGAGATATTCAATAATCCTCTGAAGGTGAAGAAGAGGAGGTCTAGGTATGATATTTACAAGTGATTTAAGGCCAGTTGTTATGACTACGAGGATGACCAGGACAATATCTTGGAGAAAGTTGAGCAGCCCACAAAGGAGGAGATCCAGGAAGAGTGCTAAGGGAGTGGTGGAGGATCGAGTTTATCAAGAGGGAGGCCAAGTTGATGGTTAAGAGTAGGGAGGTCACTATCGTTAAGTTGGTCCTATTCGAGGAAGAGGAGGATGTGATGGAAGAAATTGGAGATAAGAACAATGAAAACCAACAACAAAGAGAGTGAGAGTTTTTTGCCCATGTGACCCTTCTAGATGAGAAAGAGATCAAGTGCATGGTTGTGGATAAGAAGAAACATGAGCATCTTAGTAAATACATGAGTGAGGATATCATGGAGGAGCGGGTCGAGGCCAAGACAATGCTTAATATTCAACGATAAGGTATGATCTTGAAGCTTATGGATCATTGATTTTTTTATTTCAAATGTGCTTCTTAAATTATATTAAATATGCAATATGGGTCTTAGGTCATTCTCGAGGTTGACAAAGTGTTGTAATTAAGACATCCATCAGGGTTCATCTCTTGTTGATTAAGTAAAAGGGGCACTAGGAAGCTCTACTCGTAGAGCTCGACAATCCTAATTATGCCAAAGTAGGGGCCAAGATGATGGACTTGGAAGGGATGAAGTTGATGTGCTTGGTGCCACCAACAATGGCCCCGATTATAGATACTTCGAGGCTATGAAATACCTCCCTGATGTCAAATAGTTATTTGATAATCCCCCTGAGGTGAAGAAGAGGAGGTGTAGGTATGATATTTACAAATTAATTAATGTTAGCTTATATTATGGCTATAGGAATGACGATGATGGTATCTTGGAGAAAGTTGAGTGGCCCGCAAAGGACGAGATGCGAGCCAAAGCACCGAGGGAGTGGCAGAGGATCAAGTGATCCATGCGCTAAATTATGAGAGGCATCAAAGAGTGACTACCTTTGAAAAGAACAACCTCCACAAAAATTTAATTTTGGAGGTTTTCATATGTACTTTGTCAATCAAATTGTTTGTTGGTGCATTTTTATGTAACAACTGCACTAGTGCGCTATAAACAATATAGCACACATGTATATTGTATTTTCCATATCATGATGATGTTGTTGTTGTTTGATTTATAAAATGTAGTGTGAGTACACTAATCATTTCTCTATTTTAAAATTAAATTTGAGATGTATCACTCATTAGAATTTAGAGTTCCATATAATGTTTAACTTTAGTTTTATGAAACCGTTTAATTTGGATTATGATTGAAAAAACTTATAACCATCAATACTATATAATGTTTAATTCTTCTTCAAGGTGAATTGTTTGTTGTCCAATAAGATAAAATATGTTGATTAAACGTGTTTGCAAAGAAAAATACATAAATATGATGAGTGAAATGATTGTGATTTGAATAATTATGCCTTTTTCATATTGTAATAACAACATTATGATATAATTATTTGCTAATAATAATGATGATGTAATAATAATATTTTTTATTAATTTTTACTATTCAAAGATTACAAGACAAAGTCGTAATATAATCGTTTGCTAAAATCACAATTATTTTATTTATTTTTTCCAAAGATATTATTCATTTTTTTAACAGGAACTTGGGAAATATTTCATTAAGTAAAATTGCTTGAGAACACGGGGGAATAGTACAATAACCTCAAAATTTATGATAGATAGCCTATAGAGAGCTTATAATTGTTACAAAATATTCCCACGGGATGAAAATCAGAAGATTCTAACTGAGAAATTCTTCCAAAAAGTATGCTAGAGTAGATTCTGATAAAAATCCCTAGTATGAAAATGCAGATGCAAAACATTCAATTAAGAAGACAATGTAAATCTCTTCCTAAGAGAAGCAATGTGATTGAACATAAGTAGGAGAGTCAAGGTCCAAAAGAGATGTTATTAGGTGATGAAGATACTTTGGAGATTCCTTGGACTGACCTGGGGGGCGAGCCTGAACCTGGATGGAATCGAACCTCCTCGATTTGAGATCTCAGTGCAATACATTCATTTTGAAGCATTGGCATGGTCTGTCATTGTTGCACTACAATTTCCATAATGGTAAGAACCTTAGATGAGAGACTACTCAGTTGGATTTGCAGAGAATGAATCGTTATGCATAGGTCCCCTAATTCTTCTTCAAAATTAGTCATGGTTGTCTTCTAGCTTCCAACGCCATTGGACCAGCCCCAACGGAGTGAATTCGAGAACACATAATAAAGACACCAAATATATCAGCCTCGAGGATGCTAGACTGAGAACAAAGGATGCTACATTGGATATTTTTTAGCCATAAAGAAGGAGCCAAACATGAGTGAAAGATGCCAGAACTAGACGGATCCATGCTTGCATTAACCACCTTATTTCATGATTGTAGGTACAAGTATGTGTAGTCATGATGGGAGAAATATTCCCACATGCTCCCAGAAGCGAGTGAATGTGCAATGTAAAATGACTCGTGAATAAGAAGGATTTATGAAGGCATCGAGGTGGTGCATGGGCAACATGTGACTCCCCTCCTAACATGTGGCTCCCCTCCTAACTCATGACCAAATGAATTGTATGTATTATGAGTTATTATTCTTTGTGGAGAAATAATACCTTTGTGATGCTTCATGTGATAGGTTGGAGAGTAGGACCCCCGTTGATACAAATCATCCAAATTTTCCTTTTAATTGATAAATTAGCTTGATGATCGACCACCTTGTTGTTAATTCTAAATATGTGGAGAGGTTCTACTTGGTGGAAAGCCTAAATTTATTTTTGGATTCTTTGGAATATATAACTGAGATGATCATCTCTAGGGAGCATCCTCAATCTCACATGTTTGATAGTTTTTTTATAGTCGTAGAGAATTGTGAGGTTATGAATGTCACACGATCTAGCCAGATTTAGACCCTAGAAGAGGGCATAGGCCTCTGCTTGATTATTAGTGGTGTGTCATATACTCCAAGAGTATATGATCTCAAAATTTCCTCCAGGTTCATAAAGTACCCCGCCTGCTCCTACCACCCTGGGGTTGCCTTCCAAGGCTCCATCAAAACAAAGAACATGTCAGGGGTTAGAGATTCTCCATTGTCTGAATTCTAATGGTGCTAATTGAAGCTACCATAATGTTCTGGTGTGAACTTGGACTGATGAATTTAACCTCAAGGAGAATTGTTGAAGCTAACAAGATTACCAACTATCTAGATTCTGGGTGGAGAGGGCCTTTAGATTTCTTGAGTTTAAGTGTTCATATAGGAGACTAGTTTTCTTTCCCACCACTGAATTAGGGAACATTTTATCCTCAAAAAATAGGGTATCGTTTCTCGCAAGCCAAATTTTCTAGTAGATATATTTTGGAAGTGACATATAAACTATTTTGAAGATGGTTTTATCAAGGAAGGATCCTTTATATGAGAATTTCCATCAGTTAAATAATTTGACTTGAGAGGTACACCATCTAACTCTTTGGTACAAGTCTTGAAATGAAACCTACCACACTACCCTCCAAAAGGGACATTCCAAAAACAAATGTGGTGAAGACTCTTGAGAAGCACAACAAAAAACACACCAAAATAGACCTGATCCAGGTGGATCTAGGTGGCCAACCACCTTTTCCACTGAATCAACATTTTGAGCCTATGGTTTTGATAAACCATTATATTCACCCTTTTGATGGGGAATGGAATATAATGTCATATTCATTTGTTAATTACATACATGATGTAATGATTTCCTTGTGGTCTTATGTACATGCATATAACATAGTGTTAATGCATAAGATCACATTAGAACTTTGTAGTTAAGCACGCTCAGGCTAGAGTATTATTGGGATGGGTGATCACCCGGGAATTCCTAGTCTTTTACATGCCTATGGAATTTTATAAACTTAGACCATTTTATCCGACATGCATCATGGGAATTGTTCTCCTCTCACTCTCTCATACATAATTGAGGTGAAGGAGGCCCTTTAAGCATGAAATGTAGTGTGATGTAAAGCTTGTTGCGAATGAAGCGTAGCCAACATATCTTTCTTTTCAGAGATAAGCTACCCCATTCTGTCAATTTGTGTTCTACAATTTTTGTCTATCATATTCATTAATAGAAGTTGGGTTTCACAATATTTATGTGTTCTCTGCTATATTTTTGTTTTTGTATCATTTTGTTGTCAACATAATTTGGATTATTGGTATCAAAGTATTCTTTGCCTTGTCATTTCTTAGAGAAATTCCCTAATGAGGTTATGGCATATAGAGTTGGGTCTCAAGCTAGTTTCAATTGAGGACAACCACCCTCACCAGCCCAAGAGACCTCCCATGCAAAAAGAAAAGAGTGATGATAGAGAAAGAAATCCTTTCAATATGTTTCTCAAGAAATCCTTGGTGTGACAGAGGAACAAGATGATGGAAAACTTCACTTAGATCCTTCAATGACTATCGATGGTGGTGCTCGAGGCGTCTTTGACAAGTAGCCATTTTGGAGGTGTGACACCATTCAAGGTACAATTCAATTTTGATATCCCCTTATTTGAAGGCCAGATAGATGTAGATGCTCTAGAGAAATGGTTGAATCTACTATAAGGTTATTACTCTATCCAAAAAAAAATCAACAGTGAAAAGATAACCTTCATGCTCCTTAAATTCCTTCCCTATGTCAGAGCTTGGTGGGAAGGTTATTGGGAGAGGTACACCGCACATGAATCTACACCATTCGGGAGAGAATTCACCTGGGTGGACTTTGTAGATTCCCTAAAGGAGGAGTTCTACCATGTCAGAAACTATGATGACCAACACATGAGATAGATGAATCCACATTAGAAAAGAGACCAGACAGTCTTGGAGTACACTAATATATTTCATAACTTACACTCAAATTTGTGTATCAAATACTCTAAGCGAAACTTGGTTTTGAAGTACCGCAGTGGTCTGCACAAGTGCATCCAAATAAAGATAGATTTCTTGGACATCTTCTCACTAAGAGATGCTTATCGATATGCAGTCAAAATCAAGTAGAAATTCAAACAATGAAGTAAGAGGGAGTTTGGGTTTGAAAACACTCCATAGCAAAAGCATGGAAAATGCAACCCTAACTCGCAAAGTGAAGGACATACCAGCAAGGAAGGCCAACCTCAAGAGAGCTAGTACAAGACACAAGAAAAGAAGGGTAATGAGAAGTTTAAGAAAGACACTAGAAAGTGGTGTGAGTTCCAAAAAATCCCCTGACACAACACCGATGAATGTCGCTCAAAATAGTCATTGGTGACCAAGCTCAAAGAAAAAGAATCAAAACCTGACTTGGACTTTGATTCAGAGCACAATAAAGGGAAACAGATCATCGATCCATAACCCATTGCTACCATTACGACCACAACAATACAACAAGAAGAACCAGAGGAGCTTGAGGAGGGAGAGTGCCTCTTCCACTCATAGATGTGGGTAAAGGGGACCCCACTACATTTCATTGTTGACAGTGAGAGTTAGAAGAAACTGATCTCAGTCGAGGTTCTCAATAGATTGAAGTTGCCAACGATTACACACACCCAACCATACACCATTGGATGGTTGAGCCAGGGACGAGACATATGTGTCAGCCAGCAGTGCCTCATGTTCAATAGCATCAAGCCCTTCAAGGATGAGGTAGCGTGTGATGTTGCCCCACTTGAAGTATGCGATGTTCTATTAGAAAAACCATATATGTGGAAACATCATGCTATTTATGAGTTTCGTCCCCATGGTGTCATTGTTACTCCGGGAGTTCATCTCTACATGGTACTAGGGGTAGCTATGACTATTGCCACTTCATTGATCTCAGAAAAATAATGCCGCAAAGTAATCTCTCAGACCATAAATTTTTCCCTCTTCACAATCCAATTAGATGGTGAATAGAAGGTCACTACGACAACTACAACCTCAACCCAAGATGTTTCTATCCAACAAAAGCATGTCGAAAAGATTGTAGAAGAGCATAAAGAGAATGTGAGTCTTCCATATGTTCAACATAGCTCTATTGGCCACAACCCCTTTCAAGTGTTCTTGGGGTTCCAACCATTAGCCCCCATTGATATAGCTCTTCTTATTGCATCTTCACCGATATAGTCCTCCCACACTTAGACCAAGGAAGATCATGCAACCAGATCTATTGAACGGACCCAACACCTCCAACCGGTTCATGACATTTTTTCACAAGTAAAGTACAAGCATGACATCTACTTCAACAAGGAAAGAAACTCACCAAGGTTCATATTCAACAAAAGTTTCCCCATCTCCCTAGGAAACTTGACATAATGGGGACCATTTCTTCCTAAAGGGGGAGGAATGATCTAGGTGGATCTTTGTGGCCATCCACCTTTTCCACTAACTCAACATTTCAAGCCTATGGTTTTGATAAACCATGATATTCACCCTTTTGATGGGGAATGGAATGTAATTCCATCTTCATTTGTTAATTATAGACATCATGTAATGATTTCCTAGTGGTCTTGTGTACATGCCTACAACATAGCATTGATGCACCGAATCCCATTATAACTCCACAGTTAAGCATGCTCGATCTAGAGTAGTACTAGGATGGGTGACCACTCATGAAGTCTTAGTGTTTTACATGCCTATGGCATTTTATAAACTTAGACTAATTTATCCCACATGCATCATGGGAATTGTTCTCCTCTCACTCTCTCATATATAATTGAGGTGAAGGAGGCCCTTAAAGCATGCAATGGAGTGTGATGTAAATCTTATTGTGAATGAAGTGTAGCCAACATCTCTTTATTTTCGTAGATAAGCTACCCCATTTTGTTAGCTTGTGTTTTATAGTGTTTTTCTATATTATTCATTAATAGAAATTGGGTTTCATTGTATTTTTGTGTTCTCTGCTATATTTTTGTTTTTGTCTCGTTTCATTCTCAACATAATCTAGATCAAGATCATGAATGTATATTTTAATAAAAAATTCCCTTGTTAAAAGTTTTCCATGTGCTACGGTCCAACAAAATATGTTCACTTTCAGAAGACCATCCAAATTCCAAATAGCTTTCCATAGGTTTGAGAGAGGGGGAAGGGGGGATTGAACCAACACAAATTCATAGCCTTTCTTGATAATGTATTCATGGGTTCCCCAACCCCAATAATATTTACGAGTTCTATGGATGATTTCACAACCATGGAGGTGTAGAATGATGGATTGAACCAAATCCGACAGATGAGTAGGGGGATCACTGAATGCCTAGCCATACAGAATTCCCAAAGACCTGTCCCCAAGAGAAATATTAAAGAGAGTAAACTTACCTTGTGCCTGCAACTAATGGAGAAGAGGTAGAAATGGAATATATTGATGAAGAGGGGGGTTTCCCATGATGTTATCTGACCATAAAGAGATATTTTTTCCATTCCTTGGGATCCATGTAAGCTTGCTTTGAAGGATAGGAAGAGAGGCTTTCAACAATTGTCATATCTGAGAGCCACTTTGATATGGAGGTGTGATATCTAAACATGTAAGTCTATACCATGATAGATATTTGTATTGAATAACCTTTTTCCACCAATCATTTCTCTCTATGACTAGTCATAATAGTACCTTAATACCTAAGGCGAGGTTGGAGAGAGACAAATATTTTATTCTAAAGCCACAATTAGCTTTTGGGGCTCTAACAATGTTCCAGTTAACCAAATGGGATATTTTAGAATTTTCCTTTCCTCCTTGCTAAAGGAATCTTTGAATTTCTTAGGCAATAGACAGTTTGACGTTGGTTGGTGCTAGCAAGGAAGAGATATGGAATATTGGGAGAGCTGATAAGAATGATTTTATTAGAACCACTATGCTTGCTTGGTTAAGCCATTGAGATCCCCATTGAAGGAATTTATCCTTTGTCTTTCCCAAAATATGTTACGAGGATGTTGACGAAAGGGACCTGATGTAGATGGGGATTCCCAGATATTTAAAGGATTGTTACTTTTCTTCATAAGACAATTGAAGGATTCTATCTAGTGTTACCAAATTCCTAGCATTGATATTCCATGCATACAACTAACTCTTGGTCCTATTGATCAGGCCTCGAGATGCCTCTATGAAGTCATCCAACACTAATTTGAATATTATGGAAATAATTGTAGAGTCTCCTCCCAATAGGAGTGTGTCATCAAAAAATTGTGAATGATTTACTCTTTTGTCCCTGTGTACTATTTTTATTCCAGGGATGGTCTTTAGAATTTTTCTTTGTCTAGTCTTCTACTGAGTGCTTCTGCCATCATATTGTAAAGAATGGGGGATAAAGGGAATCCTTTTCTGAGTCCTCTAGTAATTTTAAAGAAAGGGGTGGGTCTCCCATTTACTAATAGAGCGATCCATGGATAATTGATACAAGTCGAGATCTAGGCAATGAGTTCTTCCCCAAATCCAAACCTTGTTAGGACTGCCAATAGAAATATATGTCTCACCCTATCAAAGGAATTAGCCATATCTATTTTGATGACCATTCCCTTTTCCCCACGGGCCTTGTTGGAGTGAATGGCTTCTTGGATCAACAAGATATTATCCACCATTTGTCTTTTTTCCACAAATATGCCTTGGTTTGGAGAGACAAGTTTAGGAAGGAATGGCTTGAGATGATTGGTGATTACTTTTGAAATTATTTTGTAGGAAACGTTGCACAATGAAATTGGTCTAATCCTGGAAAAGGAAGTGGGATTAAACTCTTTGGGGATCAGGTCCATAAAGGAAAATTTGGTGCTACGCCCAATTCTTTCCAATCTTTGAAAATATTGAACCATTCTAAGAATATCCTACTTGATTATGTGCCAACATATTTTATAGAAATGGGATGAAAATCCATTTTGGGCTCGGTGCCTTATCTGGGTTCATTTGTTGTATGACCTATAATAGTTCTTCCTCTGTGACAAGTCTGTTTAATGCATCGTTATCCTCAAAATTCATTGGAGAAGGAATATTTTCCAACATCTTCTCAACAAAGTCAAGATCGGGGCTACATTCTTCCTTGTAGAGCTTCTCAAAGTGGTTGTGTGTTGAAATTTTGATTTGGTCAAAACATGTTATGGTTTCCCCATCCACATTCCTCCTCTTCAGATCTCAAAACTTTTTGGAAGTTATGAAATATTTTTGTTCCTCTTCTAGTAACTCTTGAGTGACCTACTCATTTTCTAATTTGCCTTGCAGCTCACCCATTTTCTCTGATGTAACCGTAACTTATTTATCATAGTGCATAAATTTATATTTGGCCCATTATTTAAGTGCTTTCTTGGTTAGCTTTATTTTTTGTTCCCAAATAAACATTGGAGATCTTGAGATCCATTGGTTCTAGGAGCAAGAGACAAGATCAAAGAAGGAGGGATCTTGAAATCATAGGGAGGAAAAGCAAAAGGGAATAGGGCCAAGGTTTACAAAATAAAAAAGGGTGAGGGTAATGGGACAGTCATCAGAGCCAACCCAAGGGAGGATGAAAGAGGAAGGGATGAAGGGATCTTCCAAGTGGGAGCCACTGATTAAAAAATGGTCAATCCTAACAAAAATATGACCTAGGCCCAACCTTTTATTGGACCAAGTGAATATTCCTTTGAATGACTTGATGTCAACAAGATCAAAGGTGTACATGAGGTCTTCTGTGTTCTCACAAAATGGGTCGCAGACAATATTGTCCCCTTTCTTTTCATTTATATTTAGATTCGTGTTAAAATATCCTGCTATGATATACTTAGAAGTTCTATCCCTTTCCTGTAGATTTAACAGGGAATTCCAACATATCGATTTTTCTTGAGGAATGAAGGGCATGTAAATGTTAATAAAATGCAAAGAGATATATGTGGAGATATGAATGAAGTGTATCATTATCCAGTGTTGAGTGTCTTGCCAATTTTCCAGCTAGAAGACCACCATATTACAGAGAGTGCAAAGGCCTCCAGAGGCGCCTCTTGAACTAACAACCAAAATGTTGCAAGAATTCCAAATGAATTCATTTTCACAAAGGATATCAGAATCCTTCAGATTCGTTTCCTAGAGCAGTAGGATGTGAGGTTTTTCTAATTTCACTAAGTCTCTTATCAAAGATCATTTGCTTCTACACCTAATACCCCTACAGTTCCAGGAAATTATTTTGAACATTTACTAGAGGTTTTGGGGGGTCCCCCCTTGGAAGGGTTAGGTCCTCCTTGATTTTTGGATGCTCTTGGTTATTGTTGTATGTTTCCATCTAAGGTGCTATGTTTTCCAAGACATCTTTCTCTATTTTTTTGTGGCTTCTCCTTTTTGCTTTTTGTTCCTACGCCCTACCTTTTTAGTTGGAGCACATTGGGCAAATTCTTGGTTCATCTCTTCTTCATAACTTTTTGAGATCTACCCTTCCTCTCAGGCCTTTGGGATTTTAGGGTATGGCTTGGGTGATGAAGGTGGTGGGACAACAGATTCAGGGATAGTATGCCTCCAAGAAGACCTTCACCTTAGAGAGGGCTGTGTCCATTGACTTGTGGGTCTCAGAATCAACTTGTCGCTCCTCAATAGGGTCTACATCCATGTTGGATAAAACTTCATATTGGTTGGTTCTTGCCATTGGGTCCTTTCCTTTCGATTTGGTTACAAGGGATGGCCCATACAAGGAACCTGGATTGAAGGGATCTCTAGAAGATGGTTGTGTCTTTTCTTAATTATCTTATGTTCCTTTCTTTGAATCTTGTCTTCTTTTCTTCTGGAGTTACCTTTGTTCATTGGTTTCTGAAGAGGTTTGTTCTCATGCTTCCTTCAGGTAGTTTTTGGCGAAGTGGCCATACTCATGACATGCCTTACATTTGAACGAGAGCTATTCATATTCCACGGGTTGAAGGTAGGTCCAGTTATCAAGCATCAACTTGACAACCTTAGGGAGGCCTCTTTCTATATCTACCTCTTCGAGTGCAAGCTTGCATGTTGTTGGCACAGGGGCAGACCCAGGGTTCAATGGTACAATAGTGCACCAACAAAACCCTAACTACCAGCCCTTTCGACAACACCTACGAAGCAGATGAAGTCTCACCTGATGTAGAGGCAGGGGTGGTTGTAGGACTCAGATGTATGCAACCTTAGCTAGGACACAGACCTGTGATTCTAACACTTAACATAGCACTTAGTAGTTAATCTTCATCAATATTCAGTCTTATTATACTTCGCAGATAGCATAAAGCATCGCAACATTTACTTAGATCTAAGATCTTTCAGCACTTAGTAACAGTAAACAAATCAGATCATGTAGATTAGCACTAAGCATATTCATTCATATCAGAGCTAACATTCATTCATAGCTCATAAGCACGCAGCATAAATATATCTATCTAAACACTTCAAATCACTTAGCAATGGAAGAGACAAGCACATCAAGTTGAGGCACAGAGCACAACACACAGATTTATCGTGGTTCACCCCCACCCTGGGGCTACATCCACAAAGTCTTCTTCTTTATTAATGTCTTCAATCAGTTACAACACAAAGCCTCCAAACCTTACTGCGCACATGACAAAAGATTTGCACGGCTCGCTAGATCCTTCTTCTTTGCCTTACAACACAAAGCCTTCTACAGTCTCTCACAGGGACTTGCACTCAGCTCTACAAGTCTTACACAAAATGCACAAAGCCTTACAATACTTGATCACACAGATCCAACTCTTAGCACTTTAGCCAACTTGCACTAAGCAATCACCAAGTGCACTAAGCAACAAATTCTACTATTTCTTACATTGCCTATCTATTTATACATTACAAAAGTGGGCCTAAGCGTGGGTGA